>JTDE01001867.1:8431-24712 GCA_014338405.1 Paragonimus skrjabini miyazakii | reverse complement strand
TTCTTTGCGAACAGGCCACGTTTCCGAACCATAGAGCAAAATGGAACGCACACAGGCATTATATACCCTTACTTTCAGCGACAACCGGACGTCTTTTCGACGCCACAGATGACGCAGTTTGGCAAAGGCAGCTCGTGTCTTTGCAATCCTCGCTGATATCTCATCAGCAGTATTACAGGCTGACGAGATAGTGGTGTCCGTACAGATCAGATTCCGTGATCATTTAATGGAAAATTAGATAATGACTTAAATCCCTCTGTCATCACACAATCGGAAAACGTTTCCGCAGTTATTCGAACAAATAAAAATATTCCATAACCAGTGCATGTCGTAATCAAAGATGCAGAACCCATCAATCTTTACCGGATTTTTTTAGCTATCAGAAAGTAAAGCGTTACATAACGACCAGCCAATGGTATTGACTCGTGAGGAGCAATCTAGACTGCCGTTAATGGGCATAGGTTATTACGAAATAAATGGCAATAACCAAGATCGTTATCATCAGAAAGACCCGCCAACGTAGCCTCTAGAATGGGCAATCCTGTCACACATTGGTGACAATGAATTCGAGAGTTCCGTAAGCAATAGAACGTTCCTACATTTGCCTGCACGAATCTAGAGTGAGTATGATACCCGTCAGATATAGCCGTCTTCGTCCAAAAAGATCCCTGATCTGTGGAATTACACGAGTCAAATGTCTCATGTATGTATAGAAAAATAGGACAGTTTTCTAAAGTCACTGCTGCGGATATAGCGCGTGATGATAATCAGAAGCATAATAGGAGTGGCGGTAGTGAAAAGCGGTCTACTCTTCTCGAACTGGCATCTCATATCTACCTCACGGAGTGCAAATCATGTGTACATACGATAAACTACAAGCAATATTGAAATCTGTTTTTGACACACTGATCTCCAGTGGTTATCACCCACTGCCACAACAAAACCGCTGTAACAAACCAGAAATATCAAACCTAAAAAAGAAACCTCACCACATGGGGTTGCCACAGAAAGTAGTCAATGGTATGCTGTTTTGAACATGATGCCTGCTACAGATTATCCAAATGACGTTTAATACAGATACACCGCGCCTACTCAGTCGTGTCAGATCACAAACATTCAGATTGAGACATGGACACCAGAACTGTTCACTACACATCATGTTTACAAGCTCACTTGCAGCCGTGGTGAAACTTGCACGAACAGGCCTGATCGATCCGGGCGTCTCAGGATGAGGAAACACGAGCCCAGGCACATTGAGGACTTAATGTGCAGCACAATCCGATGTGACTCCGCCAGACCGCGCAAGCAGGCTTCTCCAAACAGCAAGCGCCTGATGGATATTGGCCATGTGGTCAATCTGTAAAACGCTTTCTGTGTGTTGATGTGTTACCACAGACCTGTCATCCTGAAATCACTCGGGACGTCGCTTATCACATGCAGTAAGACAGTTCTGCATACAAAAAGCACTGACCTTGAGCCTTCATTTGACTAGTGAGAAACCACTATGTGTATGAACTTAGTTTGCTCACTCCATTCGTCTAATGATCTTTGTGTTTCATCGCTGTCGTGTGACATACAATGAGAGCTTACGAAGTGGTATCACTATCTAGAGTTATCTGGTACAACAGAACACACACCTAATGGAAACAACCATTATTGCTTTGAAGCGGACCTCGATCTCCGATGAATGTTTACTGGGAAACTCTGTCATTCACTCGAATGTGAAACTGGTGTTGAATTTCAAATGAGGTGCATTCTTATTTTATAACGAATCACAATAATCTTCGTGTAGAATAATACAAGTGAAAATCATGAACAGAAACACATACGTGTTTTGTTGAAGTAGTTGGCGAACCCACATCGTCTCAACATACGTTCATTTGTTTAAGCTTCCAGCTGTTACACGACAGTGTTCGCTGTTATGTAGCATACCAGGTCACATACAGACTTCCTTTCAGACAGCTCAGACATATATGGAATCAGCTACGGCAACCAGCATAGAACCCGCGACCGATAGATAATTGGTGTTGCCAGTGACCTATCACAGGCCTGTACAAACACACCAGTATGTTGCGACAGATGAACCAGCCATCCGACAAATAAATTATGTCAAAACTGAACACTATCCACACCTGGTCGCAGCCTTCGCATTCAGATAAGCCTTTCGGCTAGCCCACTTCGAAAGAAAGCACTAGACTCGAGTTTCGCTCTTATTAGAGCACATCAGTAGTGCATATCCTTGTTCGGATCAGAGTTCGCACTCTGACCCTCGTGCATGTGAGACTAGCGTGTTAACCACAACGCCAGTAACCTCACAATAGGCGTGACCGAATAATCAACTCCAAACACTCAACCACAATCTTATATGAATAGTGTTCAGCTTGCTCGCTCATTTCGAAAGGAGAATGAACAGAATCACTCTCAGTTAGGTTGAGGTTACTGTCTTCATTGAACCAACTGAGCATGGTTTGAATCAGTAGTGAAGGTTCGGGGATTTTTATTGCTAAAAAGGAAGCTGAACAGGCAGTTATCCTCCTTCAAGTGTGGATGGTGTTCAATTTTGAAATAACCTAAATCCCCGAACCTTCACTCCTAAATAACTCATGAATTAAAAACGAATTAACAATTACGAACCAACAATTATCTCGTTTAGACTAACCTGCGTGCAGGAGTGGCTGACGATGTTCGGCAGATGTGCCCGGTTCAGTGGGTTTAAATATTTTATTCATTTCGCATGATCTGGAAGATTGCATGTGTTTTAATCTAACCGTCTCGGTATTCCTGACAGTTCTGTTCGTGCCTATTTGAAAGACACAATGTCGTTGAAACCATCCAGTGAGAGGCAGCGTGCATAACCAGAGAATAAAACCCATCAGACTCAACAGAAAATAGACCTTCTGAACCGGCAGCAGAGGTTTATCAAACACGATCGGAGGGGTGTGTGAGACAGTTGACCGGTGTTCAGCAATGTGCTTGCGGTAGTTGGAAAAGCTTGAGTTAGTCGTGTTGTTAACAGATATGTTAGTTGGAGTGGATGCTGTCACTGTGGTGGTTGTTGCAAATGTGCTTGTTCCGGTTGTCGCTGTTGTCTCATGTTTCTCGGTTTTTGCCTCGGTAACCGAGAGAGAAACCGCTTGGTCAGAAGTCGCATGAGCATTTTCAGACAGGCTAACCGAAGGTGTAGTTGCCTCCGGTACACCGAGTTCAACTACATGGATAGTGGCGGTAGCGAAAGTGATATTCGATGGGAGAATTGTTGGTGTTACAGAGTCTTCAATTGGGGCAACAGTGGTAATCGGGAGCGAGGGAGTATTAACAACAGAACTGTCGTTCGTACTGACTAACTTGGAAACTGTAGTAGTAATGCTGTCAGGCATTGTTTGGACCCCACCTAGATCGGGTGGTTTTACGGTCGTCACAAGCTGTTGCACAACCGGAGGGTAAGCGATCGAGTCCATTCGGTGTTCTTCTCCAAGCTGCTTCATTTTCGATGCAGTCTGACTGCCATCGGCAGAAGAAGAGTCCTGATTTAAATGTTTTGCGTCATTGATGGATGGCTTCATTGGACTAGCCGTGTCTAAATCTGGCTTAGATATGACTGGCATGACCGTGGTGGCCACATACTCAGTGACATTCGAAGTAACTAAAGTAACACTTGTCGCTGGTATTTCGGAGGACTGTGTAGAAGCGGTGGTTGTGGTTGCTAATGACGACGATGAGATTACTGTCATTGCTGGTCTGGAGTTGTAAGACCCCAAAACATTAGAAGTATTCTCAGGCACAGCAGACTGCATAACGGGGGAAGTCAGAATGGATGAGACCGCGTCACGACGAACCCGTTTCACAACAGTTGCAATGGATAATGAAGCATCAGGCACGGAAGTTGAGACCATATGTGAGTTCGGATATGACTTGGCCTGTTGTAAGAAAAGCGACAGAGTACGCGAATTCGGATTCAAAACGCTTCCTCTCAGGAATGGGAAAGCGACAAAAGGGGCCAGCACACAACCGAGAAGGCAAGCAAAAATCACGTGCTGGGACCAATGCGGCTTGTATCGAAGATGAGAGTTCCGAACACAAGCAAAACAACCTGGAGAGATTAGAAAAATATGTATGTGATGAAAGTTTACTGACGCTGCATTGAGACATCGTTTGTTACAGGAAGCTTTAAAATGAAAGATGCTAAGACTAAATAAATACAAATAATACAATCACACGCGAAATGAACATATTTTTGAGAACTAGTATACAACGAAACAAAGGGCGGAAGCATTTGTTGTAGTCAGTTCTATGGAACAGAGAAATTTCACAGTATGAAAAAGAATCAACAGGTAGAATCCTACCAAAAAAATGAATGAAACTCGCTAACGTTGAGACGCTTTAATGAAGCAGATGACCATTCACAATCGTCGAGTACGTATATATGACACCAGTGAACGTAGAGAAAAATAATGCGTGGAAACAGCTGCAAACATACGGCACAAAAAAGTAGTGTTAATGCGATAGGTGGCGGATAAGCTCGTAGGCCTATATGACACAAAACTGACTGTGTAGGAGTATTTAGATAGTGAGACACGAATCCATGGATACAGAGCATAATTACATTTATAGCTGCAGCACTGCTGTCGTCCGCCTATGAATGGATGGCGGTTGCAGAAGGTGCCTTCAAACAAAGAGCACTCCGATCGCACAAAGACTGACAGTGACCGCCGACGTATCACTCTGTACGATGGAAAAATCCACATAAATTCTCAGAAGCCTGATATGGCTTACAATACATCTACTGTGCACAAAAGACATTGAAATGAGTCGTTGACCTCTTAATCACTGTTCTATCAGCTTGGGTTAGCCCGTCACTGTCAAGTGAGTCAGACTTCTGAATTATTGACGTCGGGTAGGGACCCCCAAGAAAACCTCATGATCTTGCAAATCAGACTTCTGAGTTAGAGTATCCCGGTCGGGTCCCTCAAGAAAACTCTACATCCTTTTGTCCCCTACGTCATACTGTTCAGTCATAAACTGAATATGAGGCATGTGCGCCGACGCAAGACGTTGTCATTAGGAACACAGAACGTGTGTATGCTGCCGAATCGACGCAGCTCCCGAGGGCTGAAACATCCTACCGCCCAGGTCACCAAGGAACTGAGCCTCCACGACATCGAAATCACAATCCTGAGTGAAACATAGCTTGCAGACCAAGGTAAACTCCGAGAAACAAGCGTTGAGTATATCTACGCAATGGATTGCTCGACAGAAGGTGTTCGGAAGTACGGTGTTTCATTCGCTGTGGTCGACTGCATCAAGTTTTTGATGACAAGCGAAACGCTCGGCAGCAGTCCCCAAATCATATTCATGTGCCTGCAACTCGATCGCGATAAGACTGTTGTAGTTGATTGTGTTCAATATCCGACTATGTATAACACCGATGGTACAAAGGGCTAGTTATATGATCAGCGGGCAGCCAGAATTCGGTTGACATTGCTGGGTGATCGACTGTTTGTTCTCGGTGACCTCAGTACACGAGTTGAGCGTGAATCTACACCACTGTCGGGTGTCCTAAGACCCTACGGCATTGAAGCAGTCAGCGAGAACGGGGATCTCTGTTCCACATGTGTGCTACTCACCCGATTCCAGCTGAGTGCACGCGATATCACGGCGTGAACTCATATATGAAGCGGTAATCACATGATCGTGCGATGGCGCGACATCGGCGTGGTACGTATTGCGTGAGTGATGGGCGCGGCCAAATGTAACACGAGTCATAGGCTTGTCAGGACCAAGTTGTTTGTTCGTGTTCCTAATCCTGTTCTATTGTAAATTACCCGGACGGCGGCAAAAACTGAGTGGTAAACGACCGAAGGACTCAATGACAAAAACTGTTTTTCAGCATGCAGTTGCCGTATGTCTGAACGACACTCCGAGGGTATGTGGCAACACCTCAAAGAGCAGACCGCAAAAGTAGCTACCGGGATAACCTGTATCCAGCACCTGAAACGCATGGATTGGTTCGAAGATAACGATGCAGTTATCTCATGACCAATAAGGGAGAAGAATGAAGTTTTCGCTGCCACCGCAACGGTTCAAAATGTTGAAGAAGAAAGAACCCCTTCTCAGGGTGCGTGTCGTCATTTCGGTGAATGGCTTCGTGGAATCGAGGACAACTGGTCGAAATAGCAAGGGATACACCGACCGCCGACAATACAAAGTTCTAGGACTCAATTAAGCCGGTTATTTATCCATCCATTTGGTATGCCAAAACACTGATTGACGTGGACTCCGGTTATTCGTGGACCCATCCGAAGGACATCATGAAAGTTTGGCGCAAGCACTTCAGGAATCTATTAAACCAACCGGTTATCACTTAGTTAGTGAACGCAAACAACCTGCCACAACAACATATCACATAGTCATTTACGCCAACCCCGGAGTTGGCAGAGATGTGGAAGGAAAAAAGACAACATCGAAACGGAAAGGCTGTAGGTAATGATAGGTTGTTTGGAACACTTTGAAGACTACTGACCCAGACTTGGAACGTGCTTTTCTAAAGTTGGTTCACTCCCTCTGCAATCACGAAGTAGTCCCTCGGTAGGACAAGGATGGCTGGGTCGTATCTTTGTTTGAAGGTAAAGGTAGCATGTAAAGCACTGATAGTTATCGGGGTATCAGTTTGCTGAGCTGAGATGCAAAGGTTCTAGCAAGAATCCTACTCAACCGACTTCACACCGAAGTTCAGAAAGTCGATGTTCTTGTGAAGCAGTGTAGATTCGTTGAGAGTAGCCGTACGACTCGGCAGACTCAGAAGTGCAATAAGCATAACCGGCCACTATGTGTTTTCTTTGTGGACTTCACCATGACGTTTGATTTTGTTAGCCGTGAAGCATTGTGGATGGTGCTTTGTAAGTTTGGATGTCCGGGCAATTTCATCAATATAATTAGAATGTTGCATGTGGGTACGAAGGCGACGGGGCGATCGTGTGGATCGACCTTTGAGGATTTTGTCATTATCACAGCCGTGAAGCAGGGCTGTGTTCCAATCCCAACCCTATCTAGTTTAGGTTAGACTATAATTCCAACAGTTACCCCTCAAAACTCTGGGGACGGTCTTCAGATTGAACACCGCACGGATGGCTGTTTGCTGAATATTTGACGTTTCGGCGCCCCCGTCTGGCTCTCCACGTGGTGTTGTTCTGCACACTATACTGCTGTATTTGCGCATAGCGACGAGGAACTTCAATGACTAGTCACAGTTTTCGCGACTACGGCCTTCAAATTTGGTTTGCGTATCAGCACATTTTCTTTCTTTCGGCGTTCTCTGACTGGAGGTGCCGTGCCTTCACCTGAAATCCGCATCAATTAAGACACTGTGGATAGGTGTACAGGCCTCTGATACTTGGGTGGGAACCTATCGACAGACCTATCCGTTGACCATAAGTTGTGATACTGTGCGGCGATGGCTAGCGCTACATACGGACTTCTTGAAAGACGTGTCTGGAAGAACCACAACCTGGAAGTGAACATTAAACTACGTGTCTACCGCCCGATAGTGCTCTCTGTGCTGGTGGACAGCAGTGAACAATGAACACTGTATCAACGGAATGTGTGGTATTTGAGCCGACTCCATCTGCAGTGTCTACAACACGTCTTGGGTATTCGGTGTTCGGACATGGTTCCGAACACCAAGATGAGGTACTTGGACGAACATACATGGATGGATGGAATCCATGCTGATGCACAATCAGCTTCGTTAACTAGGATACTTCCGTGGAATGAGCGACGATCGGATTCCAAAGACTTTACTGTACGGGTAAGTGGAAGCACGTAAGCGAAACCTTGGTGGTTGAAGGTCGCGATACCAGAACGTTATACAAACAGTTATTTTGCGTTGTAGCGCTGACCACCCAGATCATGGGTGAACGTATATTTGAGTCGTGTGGCCTAGAGCAATACGTTTGCCGCTTCCAATTGGAACGTGACGATAGCTCAACATCAGCGAAAAGATGAAGAGCGCGTAAGGTACATGTAGATTGTGCCGATTATATTTTCCGTACGCATCAACCAGTTACACCAGTCATCCGATAAACCACTGACTCTCCTCTTCAAAAACATGAAACATGGTGATCTCCTAGCGATGCTTTTCTCCAGCTTTCTGGTGTACTGTATACTAAATATTTGCTTAGGTTCTCGGTCTTCTTCTGTCTGCTAATCAGATATGGAATGTGCTGGTATACCAGAACTTTTCGTGCCCTATAATTTCAGTATATGTCTGCCTAGCTTGGATCCCACAATCAAGGACTTTCTACTTTTTGCTTTCGTAAGACAAGACTTTCACTTTCATACTAGCATGTATCTAGCTAACCAGCATCGACAAGTTGGACTAAAAAGATCTCCACCTACAAGTATCCTGGTCTCACTTCTTCGAGCCTAAACCGGGTAGGGGATTTGAGTACAATCGTAGTCGATGCAGCACAGGCCAGTTGTGATTATTTATACGAAGGCACCCTTTGGCTCTAGGAATTGTGGCAAACCAACTAAAACGCACCTCTTCAATCTCTCACATGGAACTAGGGAAGGTGAGCAATTCAAACAAGAACAAACCGTCATTGTTGAAGAGTTGCAGAACGAAGGTCCGGAAACAGACATTCGTTGAGCTCCAGGAGTTCAGGCTCCAAAGCCATTTTGGTTTCTCACGGAGGATCGTCGGGAATGTGCTGGCTAACTGCATTATCCCCACTATTTACAGCTGAATGGCCTGGCTCACGTCAGCCGAGCTATTCTTTAAAGTGCACAGCTAATCTGTCCGGTCGCCGCGAAAGGTTACATATTCGTTATTCGGTTCCTCCACACAGTCTCTATAACACCTTGTCAACGGCTAGTGCGACCATGAATCAGGGAAAACAACACCCGGCTATCTATTAAAAAAATGTTTTTTTCCGTCAGCTCGTTGGCTCGTTCGGGCAAGTAAACCGCACAGTACTCACACAAACTCTTCGTAAGCCTGCGTTTCAGTTCGCGGCGACCATTGTCGTATTTGGTGTCAGGAGGCACCGGTCAACTTTTGTTTATAAACATTATTGAATCGGCAGGAATCCACTTCTTCTATACCCGTGACGTTCCTCAAGAACATACCTCTTTGCAAGAGGCCTGCATAGTTGTTGGGATTTCTACTCATTGTTCATTTGGACAATTCTACTGTTAAGACCTGCACAGTTCAGCCGGCAGTGTTGTCTGATATGCGCTCGACAGTCAATTTCCAGCTGAATGCTCTATGTTCGCGACTAGATGATCTTTGAACAACCAATAAAACGGAACAGGCACGAACAACGGTATGAGCTGCGTACAAGTGGTTATCCCAAAATGAGCGACAACCTTCAGTGGAGTGGCGCCACCGACAGCTACTGGCTATGTGACCAACTTACGTTCATGGTTGAGTTGCAGACAGTGGCCTAAACGTGGCACATTGCCGTCGTTTGTGCTGAACTGCGCAACCGAAAAGATAGTAAGAATTGCGCACAGTTGTAACAGTCGATTGTTAGTAACACTGGGTCGTGCCGAGATACCTAACTTGCCAATTAGCCCCCTTGCCTCTAAAGTAAAATGACCAAGTTGCGTTTAGTATACTTCAGAAAATTAAAAAGGATGTCGTAGATGTCGTTGACAACATCTGAACTATTGTCGGTGAGGGTATATGCAGACACGACAAATAAACACCGTCTTCTTGGTCCGTTTTGACAGATCAACCGAAGCGGCTATTCACTGAGATCCAATCGAGCAATCTTCGTTGTGTCTTAGAGTTATATGTAAATTACATTCCAGACAGGCAGTGAGATTTGGGTTCATCGCCACCAAAGGCTCCAATAAAAAAGACGAGCCACAGCATTATACATAGACGAGTGCAAGTGAACAAGAACGCTAGAATCATAAAGACGTTTTCCAAAAGCACAACATACACTCAATTCCAGACTTCAAAGAGCACTCGTGGAAGCAACTTGTTGGCCTACTTGTCAGAGGATGCAGGCGTTGAAGACACCAATGCAGGTTAACAGTCTCGGCTTGAGGAGATGAAAATTAGACGCAGAGGACGAACAATATTAAAATGGGTGGACTAGTGTGTGATAGCAACGATCATTTTAGACACTTGCCCGTCGTTTATAGTGCAGAAAGCGACTGGTTTGAGAACGTTGTTGGCTAGTAGAACTTTTAACCGTGATAGCTTGAGTATCCACTAACAAATAACGATATTTTGGTGACAGTCAATGAAAAGGTTAAGTCAGTGTTTTGGATCTTTATTGTTGTGATTGGTGTACATGTGTAATGTAGTGGCGTTCATCGCAACTGTGTGTTGTCCTGTTCAGCTGTGTTATTCTCGCTGTTCCGATCCGGGTTCAACCGCGTATTGCGTGCCTATGTATCGATTGCACTGAATCACATCCCGTTGGAGCGTTCTAATTGGTTGTGTGCAGATAGTGACTACGCGCGTGTGTGCGTTCAAATGTTGAAGAGAGTTTCCGGGTCCAGGAATGTGTAGACGTGCGTGTAGGTTGGGACAGTGAGCGTCACTTAGACTATACCTTTTTCCATACTGGTTTCTCTTTCAGGCATAAGAATGTATCTTTCGTGTAAAAGCCTTTCGTTTTAGTGCAGTAGAATTCCTCCACTGTATTTTAAGGCTGTGGAAGTGGCTTATGATTGGTCTAGTGGACTCATACTTTGCGGCCTTTTTGATTGCGACTGCACGCATTGGCTGCTCCGATAGGGCGATGTCCGAGGGAACACTTGAGTTGTGAAGGCCGTCATGTGGTCCAATCGGGGTATAGAGTCCAGCCCAGAGAGAGCAGAGAGCACAA
This sequence comes from Paragonimus skrjabini miyazakii, assembly GCA_014338405.1. Taxonomy (NCBI): domain Eukaryota; kingdom Metazoa; phylum Platyhelminthes; class Trematoda; order Plagiorchiida; family Troglotrematidae; genus Paragonimus; species Paragonimus skrjabini miyazakii. The sequence continues at coordinate 13,868 of JTDE01001867.1, read as the reverse complement.
GCCAATGATTGGACCACATGACGACCTTCACAACTCAAGTGTTCCCTCGGGCATTGTCCTACCGCAGCAGCCAATGCGTGCAGTCACAACCAAAAAGGCCGTAAAATCTGAGTCCACTAGACCAATCATAAGCCAGTTCCACAGCCTGAAAATATAATGGAGAAATTCTACTGCACTAGAACGAAAGGCTTTTACACGAAAGATACATTCTTATGCCTAAAAGAGAAACCTGTATGGAAAAAGTTATAGACAGCTTGACACGTGATAGGCTGCGTGAGAGGATAAGACGAGAGCTACAGGCCTATAATCGAAATCTCTGGTTAAAGGAGCTGGACTGTGAAACAACCGGACACAGAGGTTTCTTGGAAGACCCTACTCGAAACTGATGACTCAAAAATCTGCCTCACTTAGTAGTGAGGAGCCTGCCTAGCCAAAGAGGAGAATTTATCGAAAACAGTATTGGAGAACGTATTGGAGAACGTAGACATTTACGTCGACAGTCACGGTTGACCACTGAGTGATCGGAGTGCTCCTTGTTTCAAGACACCTTTCCTAACTTCCTTCTTTGCTCGGAAAACAACAGAGTTGTAACTATTAAGAAACAGTTCTGCTGTATGTTTATGAAAATGTACCTACGTACTTAAGCACTCTGACGCAGTCGGTAGTAGAACATAGTCCCACGAGTGTAACAACTTCTCATCTGGCTACTTCTCTTAGGTCTGCTTAACACGGTTCTACTTTGAAGAGCCAGCATAGCCCAACAGATCAACGCAGTACTAAAGATTGACCACTGTGTTAAAGTAGAAAGAGCCAGGAAAGTGATTGCACTCTAATAACGACATTTTTCATTACATTACACTGTACGGTGGTCGCACTTTCATCAGTTTCGATAGCTGTTAAAAGTGCTGTGAAGTTTGGAATGTCTCCAGCTGCTGCCCCTTCGAATGTTGCGTGGCGACGTCGGTCCACTTTGCACACACGCTTTCAGTATGTTTGCTGTCGCTGATCCTAGACTCCTCATCACCACAGACAATAATACAGCAACAGCCTACACTGATGTTTCACTGCCAAACTAGATAAAATTTACACCTTCCTGCGAATCCAAAAACTGCTAGAAATATATAGTCTATTTCCATAACCTATGGCTGTCAATTCAACGTCGCTTGAACATACAGCTCAAATGCTCTTAGGAAAAGATAGAAAACGTCCAATGGACGAAAGTCACACGCAGCCGTGGTCACTATAGTTGGTTTATAAATACACGGCAATCATTGAACCACTTTGCTGTAACATGGTTACTGACGAATTCCAGGCAAAAAATAAATAGCTGACATGTTCGGATGTGGAAAACAAAAAGTAACGCTTCGAGCTTTATGCATTCACCGAACTACATGATCGACACTTAGTGAATGGACAGATCAAGTAAAACATGCACATTGACGGGGATGTATGACCATAACTTAGCTAGCAGGGTTAAATACGAAAAGACGATACTAGTTCGACTTGTTCTCAAACTAACCTTGCGTTGTAATAACCATGAAGGAGCCTTGAAAGACGAACCCACACATGACCCACCATACGTGAGCTGCCCACGGCAGGATAAGATGCACAATGAACAAGCCAAATAGGCCTATCCCAAGAAGATTGGCAGAACCGAAAGCATTTTGTAAGTCCAGAACGAGTAGACCAAGCAGCCATCCGGCAAGGCAACCAACAGCACGAGCACTGAAAATGAGAGCAACTTCATCTTCTCGTGAAGCAGTCATTTTCTCGATGTAGATTAATGTCGCTCCAGTGATGCCGAAGGTAATACCCTGAATATATGATCACTAGAAACGTACCGTGACTTACAATATACACGAATACGACCGTGAGTGCAACTTTTTTCGCATACTTCTTGGACAGTTTCGGCCTTTCGGTCCGTCTCCTGCAGTTGCTAGCACCTGCCTCTCTGGGCGAAGAAACAACAGACATCAAAATGCAGTGCACATGAAAACACCTCCAGTTTTTTTAATTGGCGCTATTGTATTGTAACCGATTCCAACTTGGAACCAAAACGTTAAAAGCGGCCCCCTAGATCGGTATCACGGCAACACTGCTCAGATGGAAGAGATTGGTGGTCCCTCAGCACCTAAGTGAACCAAGATAATACAAATAAATCAAACCACACCCCCAGACAAATAACGTTCAAGTAATCCGCACCACGAGCTCAAACGAGAAAGTAAGGAGTTAAAGTAGAACGGAAGGTGTAAGAGTTTGGTACAAAGAAAAAGAACAACAGAGGTTATCAACAAAAGTCGATATGAACGTAAAAGATAGCAATGATTGTAAAATATAAAAACGAGGGAAAACAAACCAGAACATGTACTACAGAACATAGAAAACTGCAGACAGAGAGCATTAGGCCAAGAATGGAACTATACTACGTTTGTCGCTTTTGTTACGTTATACATACAGTGAGGTTCAGTGATCCCCAACAAATTTACCTAGCCATGCCACACCCGTTACGCGGTCAGACCGTGATTTATTGACTTTTTCAGCATGCCCGTGGACATTCAGAAGTTGAGTGGCACCAAACAGTCGGAATAAATCCAAATCTATAAAGGGACTCAGTATAGATTAGAGTTATCGACAGTTTAGCGTGAATGTGCTTAACCTTGTCAACCTCTGAGAGTAGGATCAACCTTCCAGGGGCAGTCTTTATCCACTTTACTGAGGGACTGACAACAACTCAGTGGCTCCCAGCGCATGGCTTCAGGTGGGTTTGACGAATCCGAAAATCATCCTCATAGACAGCAATAAATTAGTGACACCAACGGCTAAGCAACAATGGATAGAAGGAGCAAGTGTCTACACGCAAACATTCGACAGCAGCAATGTACACCTGCTACAAGTTACCGGTAGTTCAATAAAGCCTTTTACAGAGCCTTGAGCTCTCCAGACATGTTTACGGACCTCCAAAGCTTGAGGTTATGAGCAAACAGCAATATCAGTCTAATCATCGCTTGTTAAATATAACCGGCAGAAATAGAACGGCAGAGGCCCTGAATCCGATATTCTCATTAGGGACAGTGTCGTAGAGAGACCAGAACCAACTCGGGAGCACTGTAATCTTTAATAAAAGTTCGAGGACCTGGTTTACTATTAATTAAACACCACCCACAATTGATCGCAGGTTTAGCATTCGGAAAGCCCGTCGGCTAGCCCACTTTGAAGAGAAGTACCACACTCAAATTTCACTTTTATTAAAGCTTATCTGTAGTACATATAACCGACCGGAATGGTACTTGCACCTTAACCCTTGAGGTTGTGAAACTGGTACTTAGACCACAATGCCAGCAACCTCACAATAGACATGACAGAATAATCATATCCGAAACGTTCAACTACAACTTTGTGTCAATAGCCTTCAGCTTACCTGATCATTTCGAGTGGAGAATAAATAAAGCCACTCCGTTCAACCTAATCGGTAACCCCGTGATCACGACTTCTCGGTCAAGCTGAAGTTACTGTCTTCATTCCATCAACTGAGGGTAGTGTGAATCACCAATAGAAGTTCGGGAAATAAGAGTGGAACTCGAGTCTAGTACTTTCTTCGTAAGTGAGTCAGCCGAATGGTTTACCTGAATAGCAAGAGCGCGATCAAGTGTGGGTGGTGTTCAAAATGAAATAATCAAAGTCTTCGAACGTTTACATACGGACAATTGTATATTTCCTTTTTTTCAAATTGTACAGTCACACCCCGCCGGCAGCAACTTATGCCCGATCGAAGTCTTATAAGCCATCGCCAGTGGGTCGCACAAAACATTGACACGCCCATAAAACAGTTTCAGAGTTGGTCCAGCAGGAGTGACCGCAATTCTCCCAGCAGCTTTAGAACTAAAGTATCAGATACGTCAAAAACCGTTGTTCTAGAGTTCCGAATAGAAATTCACCCACTTGTTCGAAAGACTCCCTCATGAGGGAAGTAGTACAGTAACAGGCCTACCAGCAAGTTATACAAAAATCGGATGTTATGGGGATCCCGACTGCACTAATCAACGATGGCACACAGAACCTCTAAGACACCCGGTCTTTGGCATGATTAAATGACTCTGTAAGATGTGGGCTCTCTGTTTCATATCAAAACCACACAGATCCAAGAACCCGCTTACGGGGTGTTGCTGACATCTTTATATCCTGAAGGTGTGCTGTCAGGGTAAGTTGCTGCAGGACGTTTTCGATGTAATCGCTCACCGCCTTATTCTCTCGACCTATCATCCACGGGAGAGATCTAGGGCAGCTTTGACCGCCGTCAAGAGAAAGTGAGGTTTTGAGGTCGGACTGAAAAACTGCACACATTTGCTTCAGGTTACATCTATTGCATCCTGTTGGGGTTTTCTACGAGTGACGTGGTGGATCGCACTGACAAAATCAATTTTCTACATCTTAGACCACGGACATCAGCCGAGACACGAAACTCTGGTCGGCAAACCGGAGAATCGAAACCACGTGGTGGCTGTATCTAAGCGGTTAACGAAGCCCTATGCCACACAAGAAGTCAACCGGTTTCGCAAATATTACATTCAACAACAACAGCGATTGAACAATCACAAAGCGGGCTGTTTCTCACAAGGACTAATTTAACGGTAATGAAAGGGACAAATCAGGGAAGTTGTTGATGAAGTTTGTTTGTGTTGCAACTCGATATGCGACTTACGAGCGCATAAACAGACAAGAGAATAACAGTTAGTGAAACGGTAGATAACGGAACAACGTTCAACGGTAATGAACCACTGACTACGAAGTATGCACGACTAATACATATCTTCCTGGCCAACCCAACCACCCGTTACAACGAGACTGGACCTTGACGCGGTGTGACGGCCTGCGCATCTCGATGACCTGTTGGGCTAAACTGGACGGTGTGGCCATCACACCAATAGAGTCACTCATGCCAGGCAGGCCAATAGGTAGAAGTCTGACAAACCAGTCTCCTGGTCCTCCAGATTGGGTGTTGGAAGAAGGTTGGCATCTTTTTCCGAAAAACGTACCAGTTCTGGTACACTGCCACCCACCCACTGCCTTGTGGTATAAGCTTTTGAGCCAAAGGCGTTGGTTGAGAACCATAATCGTTCTCCTATCTAGGTCTGGACACCCTGGCAGTATCTCAGCCCACACACAACCATGAATAATCGCAACACCAATAATTCCATACTACATCGGCCGTCTCGCAGTATAAACCGGGTCGCCCTATCTGCTGCATACAGCAGGGTGGATAGGCGAAAACATGCTACTGCTGACCCCTCCCCCATTGTCCTATTCAATTTAGCTATCAGGCCCCTCCCGACCTCCATTTCTGATAGTTACTCCACAGGTCCCACAACAGACGTAGCTGACCGTGGTAACACTGAGCCAAAAAGCTCCGTCTATTGCCGTTCAGCTTCATGCCTCCCTC
>JTDE01001866.1:97893-131384 GCA_014338405.1 Paragonimus skrjabini miyazakii | reverse complement strand
GGGCAACCTGATCATTACTCACAAGCGAAAGTGGTTGAGCGTTCACATATGATAATTCGATCGTGCCTAACGTGATGGCAATGGCGTAGTGGTAAACACGGTTGCTTCATGAACAACATGTTCGTGGTTCAAGTCCCGGCGGTGGCGATGATATGCATTACTGACGAGCTCTAATGAGAGCGAAACTCGAGTCTAGTGCTTCTTTTTGAAAGGGGCCGACTGGAAATTCTATGCGAATGCGACAGCTGCGATCGGTTGTGGGTGATGTTTAATCTATATGAAAACCAAAATCCCCTACTACTTATTTATTTGGCCATAATATTGATTTTAACGCCTTCAGATTGTGCACATGTTGTCTTCGCGTGAATCATTTTTTGAAGTTGAACAAAAATATACACTCTTGCAGAGTGCTATCAAAAGCAAGACTGGGTTTGAGTGAAAATATTAAATGAACATTAGTGTCACCTGCATTGCAACAATGAGTCTTTATCACTTTCACAAGGCAAACTGTAACATGAAGTCACTACACACACTCTCACTAATTGTAACCGTTCTACCATCTCGAAAAACAGCTTTTAAGCGAAAACTTATGAATCAATCTGAATGATGGAGGGCTGCTATCAGTAAGACACAATTGCTTGTCTTAAGACAAACAACAATTGACTGCCAATTATTTCTCTGGGATATTGAACCGGCTGACTAAGGCTGAGCAGTTGGGTTCTACATTACTCCAAGGTTCGTGAGTTGCGGGTGTACGCCAGGATTGTAAACGATGAGTCGTTACGCTGTAGTCTATGAATGATAAACGTTTTGCAATAGGTTTCCATTCTTGTTGAGCTGCAATCATCCGTCAGTGCTCCGATACGTCTGTTAACCACTGTAGTATGTAATCGTCGGTGATGGTTATTGTTTTCCATTCGATTTTCCCAGCAAAACTTTGAACATTTAGACGACTCAACCATGGAGATCTTAATTATCTGCTTTTCCGATGAAATGCTTGCTGCAAACTGTTCTCTCAAGTCTGGTTAAACTGGAGTACGCACACAAACTGTTTGCCGATGGTGCTTTTCGGACTAGACGAAGAAAGGAGCAAATTGCAAAAGCAATCTGGCCATTTGACTCTGTCAAGTTAAGTGTTCGTGTAACCTCACAATACAACTTGTTAACATTATTATTTGTTTTGATCGGATACCCTTGAGGCGGATCGATTTAACATTCATCAACATCAATTGTCATCATCATTAGCCACCACATCCTTCAGCCTGACAAGGAGCTAATGTGGATCAGGCTGTCCCTCACCACATCAGTGAAGAGGAATATCCCCGAAAAACGCGCTACTGAAAAAGGTTGAAAAATAAATATTAAGAAGGACAGAACGGAGTCACTAGAAATGGTATGAATGCAGATACGCCATTGATTGCGGCCGTCCGCCATCACGGATAGCGTCTGTAACCAACGGCTTGAGTGATTACTAGGACCGCAGCCAGGCAGGTAGCACCTCCTCACTTTACTCAGTAGAAAAGTCAAGGAAATCATATTTCGTGACGACCTTGTTGCTTGTCCATAACCGGCAGCTAGCTTCTCTTATCAAGGGACATGTTCCCAAGTGACTGAAAACAACTAGAAACACTGAGCGCGTGCATAGACGCCGACGTACAGCACCAAGCGTCATCAATAACAAAACACCCGAACTAAACAGGACATAGAGTCAAGGTTTGTGACGCATTCTCTGTGATTTTTCGAAGGCACGAGAAACACATACTCCAGTTTGCTGAGGCTTTGGTTATCAGATTTCAAAATCCCCCTCATGTATTCAAAAATAATTTGTGCTGACGTTGTAGCTGCCCTGGTAGTCAGTATCCTCATTTGTTTAATCTCCATCTCCATATTTGTCTGTCTAATCCCTTCAGCCCTGACTTCCGTACTATCGAACCTTATCTCAATGTTTAAAATTAATTATGTGTCCGTGTGTGATCAGAAAGTTCGAACTGTCACTCCGGAGGACATCACATGATTTACCACTTCTCATTGACTTACTCAAAATCATCAAACTACTGAACAGCGATAAAGTAGTAAATTAGTCAGATAGTCAAGCAAGCAGGAAAAAGAACAGATAATTGCGTGACAATACAGAGCGATCAGGGCATAAATTAATTGACAAATTGGTGGCTAGTAAGTTTCACGAACAGACTAGTAGAGTAAATAAAGATTTAATGTATGGAATAAAGATTATACACAGATCGGGTTCCTCACCGTAACTATGACCACGGTAACCGTAGAGTTTTTACAAGTTCTCTTTGGTTAAACAAATCTGGTCCTAGACAGTGAATGCTGATCATTTCTGCTGCAGAAAAGAATGCTTCATAGAGGCTTTTATTAAACTTCTTTGGTATTTTGAAGATAATTGAGGCCGACTGTTTAAGGTCGATCATATGCCCACTCTCTGTTAGGTGCCCCAAAGTCACACTGTTGACGAATGTGACAGTAACATTATTAACGAATTTACGGTAATGTTCAGTGATGAGCTTGGCTAATCTTCTCGATGTGTCCGATATATCCGGCAATACAAGCGCAAGTGAACCGACATAGAACAAATGATTCAGACTGACAAGTTAGTCTATCCTTGCTTCGTCGGCTGAGTTCTCACAGTTGAGCACAACGTAGTTTCAAGATAAGCCTTTTCTATACGTTTCAACAAATGTTGTTTTAGCGATTCAAACTCTCTTTGTTATGTCCACGCTCTCTATCGCATTCAAAATCGATGAGGAAGTCGAGAATCCGCTTCCACAGTCCTGCGAAAACACCGATACCCAGTCTATCTTAGATTCATTGGAGTGACACATAAGATGTAGATGAGAAAAACGCTGTAATCAAAAGAAGTCTTCTAGGCTTACGAGAAAAGCATGCTCATCAGACATGCTGGATAATGGTGAACGATAAAGTGCGCCCAATAAGAGTGAGTATTGGACGCGCAATGTTAAATGAAGCCACAGAGTGTCACATTCATCGCAGCACTGAAATTCCCGAATAACCATGGGTGGTAAGAGGTTCTGCTTAAAGATAATGACGGAGTCCTCCATTCGCCCTCGAGCAGAATTAGCTTGGCAAACTGTGTATGCTGAAATACTCGGTTTACTGTCTTTAGAATCAGCTGTATACCAGGTCTATATAAAAGCAAAGATGTATACATGCATTTAAAGGCCACTTTCTCATTTGCCTCTACGTGGAAAGGAGAGTGCGAAGAAGAGGTTGGGAGACAACACCTAAGATTAAAGAGCGGAACAGGGACAACGCTAGGGTTGGACTCGGTTTGCTTTGCCGAGTTGGTCTCACGGCCTACTTTGTGGCTGCGGACGCGAAATTGTTGCCGGCGTGTACTTCAGCGATCTTACGCGGCACTTGACTAGCATTCTTGGCATCGCAGATTGCGGCCTTTGTGGCCCTGTCAATTTCCACATTTTGAGAGGGGGTTAAAATTTTTCATCCACGAAAAGTTCGACATCATTTGTTGAGGGCGAGGCTTGAAAGGAGGCAATGTGTGTAGTGTTGTGAGATCACTATTACTAATACCTAATTGAGTGGGCCAAGGAAGTACCTTCTGATTCGTGGGAGGTGGTCCTAACGAGACCTTTCCGCTTCAAATTCTTTGAAAGAAGAATTTTATCCATAATCGTTTAGTAAACACTAGGGCGAGTAACACGGAAAACGGCTTCCGAGCGATCCCAGTGCCCTCAACGCATGTGCTCTTGCTTGGATAGTCGGTCGTTGGACTGTCGTCTACAGAAGCGGCTTCCTCTTTTTACCACAGGTACAGAGACCTGAAGGGACACTGCGAGAGAGGAAACTACAGCTTTAGTCTCCAATTGTAGCTTGCAGTGTGCCATGATCTTGGCTTTGGTTTTAGTCTGCTGGTCATGTTCCTTGTTCTGCTGTGGACAGCGATCGAAAGACACCTTTTATGTTGGCGTTGGTGGATTTCAAATCCACTGTTAAGCATGGCAGGTAAGGCTACGGAGGGGCTAAGTGACTTGTCGGTTGATTTGGCGCACAGCTTGCTCACGACTAACAGATGAGCAAAATGTGAAGAAAAAGATGTCAGAACTGAATTAACTAACTGTTGTGGGGAATCGGCCCCATGAAATAAATCTTCTTCCTTTGGGAGATTTCTCTTTCATTTTTCTCACAGCCTGTGTATGCAGTTGAGAAAGCAACTGCATTCTTGGTGATTGTAACACCAGAGACGGCAGGCGCAATACACACATTAAAAGTCGGCAGTTCCAACCAAACTTCAGATAAAGTCCGTTGTTACTAATCCGTCCTATTCCCTATGGAAGAAATAGGACGACATACAAAGTGAAAAAGATCCCTGCAAACCCCAGAGGCGAATTCTCAAAAATAAATTTCTTCGCGATTTGTGTGTTGTCAAAATGTCTTAGTTGGCATAATTTGAAGACATATCAGATCACAAAATTGGGCCTTACTATCTATGATTAGATATAATGATTGTTGTTCTGTAATTACAAATCTGTTGTAGTCTCTTACAGTGGTATGATTTAATTTCCACATTCTATCGAAACCACTAGGCTTTACTAAAACTGCAGTGTACATGTAAAACACCACGGAAAAGATATTTTATCTGAATGATTCCTATAAATTGTGAATAAGTTTGGCCATGTCAACTAAGGCGTAGCAGTTTGAAGGATTGCGTGCTAATTTTGTTAAAACGAGCTTTTAATGACGTTTCCTGTGGTCATAGTTTCGGGAATAAAACGATTAGCGTGAGTTGGTTTTAACGGTTTATTCAGACTTACCGATTCACTTAAGGCGATCTGATTCCACAGTCGCAGCGTGAATACTGCACTGAAATCGTCTCCATTTCGAGGCAAACGAGAATCAATCGTTTTCTTTCAAGTATAGACTTGTGCAAGTGAAGACAATTGTCTGATACAACTGGCTAGTGTCACCGTCGTACACACACAGTCACATGATTGGTCTTAATTGGGTTCGTCCAGAAGACCTGTAAGTCAAAACGCTTAGAGAAGACCGCGCAAGCCTGCGATCAAATTAAGTCAGCCACCAGATGGGCTAAGCCGAAGATAATCGGATCTTGCAACTTGAGTCGTGTTTTACAATGCATAAATATATCACTTCAAACGACGTGTGTACTTTACTTTCAACAAATCAATTTAACGTAGTTTAACGTTTGTCTTTTAAATAAATGTTAGAAGGCAATATCATGAAAATAACCTAATCAGGGCATCGGTGACGGCTGACGAAATAATTCATCAGCAAAACACTGGCATGAAAGTTTTTTCAGCTGAACCAACCAGGTGAGGCGTGAAGGTGCGTGTGGATGTCGTGCTAGCCCGATGAGCCAATCAGAGTGAAACAGCTATGGAATTGGCCCCACTTGGCTACTTAATCGTGAGGTGGTCTAAACAACCGGACATTGGTTTATCTTGTAAATGGCCATATTTGACAACTAATTCATGCTATATATTTCCATGCACTTCATTCTTTTGTCGAACTTGAAGTAGGCATTAAAGTGTATTCCTCCGCCGTTGTGTTCTTCCTGACTGCGCGCTAGTAGACTGGGTGAAGCCGCACAACAGGAACCAGAGTATAGCATCCAATCCGGGATAGAACGTTTGGCAGAGCAAAGGCGCATCACTTCAATAACATTGTTCGAACAGAACATGAAGTTAAAAATATTGTACTGAAAGATCATTTCGTGTCAACCAAGTGCATACGATAGTGTAGAACTGTCACATGACAATAACAATGGCGTGTCTTTTAACTTTGATATGATTACAGCAGTGGCGCAAATTCACAGCTAATTACAGTAGGTTGTCGCAGTGAAGTGGTCACCATGCTAAAGTAACTATAGGAAAATCAACGCTATGGAAGCATAAATTCCGGCTTAACGGGTCCGCGTTTAGATGTCGAATCTACCTCCTATACTCGAAGATACACATATTTACTATTAAGTACTATTGCAGTGAAGTTGAGCGATCATAACATACTACTCATACCACTGCTATTCAGTAGTAGGACCGGAGCATATATTTTACATCGTACAAGCCGCAGGAAAAGTGCAGGAAGGAACATCAGAGTGAAGCATCGCCCATAATGGTCCCTGCTACTTAATTGAACTCGGCATTGACGTCTGCGGTAGCCGATACGGTCTGGAGTGGAATACCGCGTGCAAATGAGTGGTTTTGTTTCAGGTCTTGTTTAAATGCTTAACCCATGTGTGCTTTGTCGAATAAACAACCCTTGTGCCATCCGCGTTCTTGGATCACAACACTACGAGATTTCGGTTTAAATGCTTAACCCATGTGTGCTTTGTCGAATAAACGACCCTTGTGCCATCCGCGTTCTTGGATCACAACACTACGAGATTTCGGTAATTACAAACTGAATATTACTTACAGTGGGTCGCAGCTGTCGCATCCCAGTCAACCCCTTTCGAAAAGGTGCAGTAGACTCAAATTTTGCTGTTGTTAAAGCCCACCAGTAGTGTATACCCCTGTGACGGCTGGGACTAGAACTCCGGCCAGGCTTTCATGAGGTAACCGCATTGACCATTTCACCATTAACCTCGCATTAGGCACGATCGAATTATCATATGAAAACGCTCAGCTGCACTCGCTTGCGTGTAACGCTCATACTGCCCAATCACCTTCACAGTAGGTACGGTAGTTTTCCTGTCAACTTCAATCGATGACCCCACGACTAGGACTTCTCTCTAAGCTGAAGTAACAGAAATCGTTAACTTGTTGATTATCGGTGGTTAGTGGGGGTTTCGGTAACTAAAACTAACAATCGATTAACGATTCTTGAATCCCACTATTAATTCATAGGTGACTATGCAACAGTGATGAAATCAGACCAGACGGCAACCGTGGTTGCGCTCCCGATGGCACACGGCTAACATTACATATGGAATTCAACCGTAACTTCAAACATGAGCTGCCTAACGGTTTACTTAGTTTGCATAAACCCACGATTCCTAAAGAACCAGCACTACTCCATCATAACGTGGTGTGGCATGTTGATTAGCACGCAAATAGTATGGCCGTGAAAACTGCGTTTAACCATAGCTTTGAGCTGATAAAACTGCTTGATGAAATTGACTGGTGTGGTGCTGTTCTTCATGAGCAAACTATCTCGGGTAGTTGTTAAAACGACCAAAACATCGAGTATGGCATATACAAGTAACAGTCCTCAAATTCAAAACAGACAACATGATCATGTAGTTTCGTATTATTCAACAGTTGTTTAGTCGCTGATGTAACCAACCGTAGCAGTCACTATCAGCTGTAGAATGTGGCACAGGCGTTGAACTGATTATTTCCAAGTCGCTTTGATAATTCCAGCAGAACAAAATAAGTGCGTCTTTACTGCGCGTTTTAGAAAAGCACAAAGTCACGGTGACCTCGAGTTCATTAAAACACCGTGGGTGATTGACTCCGTTCAGTTGGAAAGTTTGCAAAATTAAAAACGATTTAGAAATCGGAGGGATAATTAAGGAAATGGGGCATATATTCATTACTGATAAGTGTGTATCAGTGACTTATTATTAATAAGCCCAACAACAAGTTAGCAGGTAAAAATTCCCAGTGTAGTCATGAAAAATACTGTGTAGCGAACAAGCTCGTTTTCAGTTATTCATCATCAGGCTAAATAAATCACATTTATATCACACATTTTACAGGGGAATCATGAAGGGGGTAAACACAGAACGGGTGGTTAATGAGGTCAGTCAATTCAATGTCACACTGCACCAAGTACCCACTTGAATAGTGGTTCCTGACAGGCTAACAGGGTGGGGGATGGCCAAGGTAGATCAAAAGTCTGAACAGAACGTTTCTGGACGCACAGGGGTGGGTTAAACAGGCGAATTCCAATAGCTTCCGCTGTGGACAGAATCCTATGCCTCACCGCTCTCGACTGGGTGACCTTAACTCGGTAGATTGGACGAAATGCATCCGTAACATTAACATAATGATTGGGATCCACTAAGTGCGATAGTGTGGCGCTGTTGACAGATTTCGTTATTCTACTGTTGAGTCAAGCTGGGTGGTGTTCCCGGACCCGTTCAGATAGGCGTTTGGTCGTGCGGCCAACATAACTGGTTCCACAGGAACAAGTGAATGAGTCTACACAAAAAGAGGCTGCAGAAACAGGCACTTAATCTTTTAGGCTTGGGCATAGAACCGGATTGAATGTAAAGTGGACACGCAACTTAGCAGCGTAAAATGCTGCATTAATTGTATTCGTGAGCCTACGCGTGACAGTTTTGCCTAACGTATCGCCCCTGGAAGATAATCCGATGTGTACGGTTTTCTTTTCTACTAGGTGTAGCTGGTCTCTTCCAATCCGCTATTGCAAGGCTCTGTCTAAGAATTTTTCCGGGTATCCATTCTGCATGAATATCGTACGTATGAACCCTAATTCTTCAGTAATTATGTCGTCTGTGCAAATTCTTATGGCTCTGCCCATCAAACAGTTAATTAGGTTTCTTTTTAAGGCGAGTGGTACGAAACTATTGAAGTGAATATACTGACCATTCCAAATATCCTCTCTGTGTATCGCGCGCTGAATTGAGCCATCATTGCGGCGACATAAACGCACATCCAAAAAGCCCAATTGGTTATTCATTTCGGTCTCCAACGAAAATGTCAAATTTCGGTGTGTGGAGTTGAATGTGGCTACGATGTCAGGCGGATCTACATCATTATCGAGGACACAACGGATGTCGTCAACGTACAGGTTATCAAGTTATCGGAAGACCGTGCAGTATAGCCAGTTACTATATGTGGATATCTAATGTGAACATGTAACTTGCCGGGGGGCGGGAAACAGAAATGGACCGTCTCTCCCTCAGGTTCGTAACGCACAGACCTCTGTCTCTACTGTCTGATTTTTTTTTCGGTTTAGTACACCTGGTAGAACGCAAACATCTGAGCTTAACAAGCTAGGTACACAGTGGTAACAAACATGTTAATCTGTTTACAACAACCAGTTTAGACGGATGAGCTTTGTAATCAGAATCGATCTGTTGAAAGAGCAATGAGCGAGTCTTAGGCGCAAGTTTACATGTACGCATAGCCACACAGGCCAGTTCGTGCAGTTCTGTTGAGTGATATTCACAAACTGTCAAAAATACTGCTACTGATGGTGGAGCGGTGTTAACTGTGGTCACTGATCGGAACGCTCTCTGGCTGACTCAGCTGATCAGTATTCTGTTTTCACAAAAAGACTGATGTTTTTCCTCTCAGGTCTTGTTCAAGAATTTTCTAGATTTTTTTTGAAGGAATGCCCCAAAATGATAATCGTATCGTCTCAAGGTTTGTTTTAGCGTTCTTACAGACTTCTTGAGAAGATTAGCTACTGGCTGAAAACAACTTGACAGTTTGACGGCAAGCACGATGCCACAGCTTGACCGTGTTCGAGAGTAGAACGAGAAGTGAATCAACCACACGTTTGTTGTCAAGACTCAAAACAAATGAGGTCCCTAGCAAAGGAACCTGAGTGATGAGTGGACCCTATTACTCATCAGGATTTCGTATGGCAATAGTTGCTGACGAGTAGTGCTAAGGACTCGATGTTGTGACCTATTTCACTGTACCTTCAAGCCTGGTTGCTTGGATCCGGTTCATCTGAGGACCGTTCTGAGGAATGAACACCGTTAAAGCCACTTCATCTTTATGATCAGATTGCGTCAAAAAGGGTTTGTGAACATTGCCCAGCCGAATCGAATGTGCAAGTGTGTGTGGTCTTTCATGTGTTTGCACTCTTCGCCGGAGCTCTTCTCACAGTCTTCATCAGAGTGGTTCTGATAAAAAGAAGCACTTAACCCAAGTGCTGGAAACAAATGTCTGAAAAATATAATACAATCTGGCTGCTGCAGAACGAACACTGGCCATACTTGATTGCAACCTTCGCATTCAGGTACAACTTTCACCTAGCCCCCTTCAAAAAGAAACACTGGACTAAAGTTTTCTTCGTCTGTGATACATATCCTTGACCAACCCTTCTTATAGAACCTCGTCATTGATAAGTGAGGCAGTGATTCCACCTTAGGCACTGGTGAAGCATCGTCTCCAGCCGTTCTGTCCTACCCACTTGTTAGTGATTAAAGGAACCTACTTTCCGCGCTCATATGTTTAGCTTGTGCCTATATGTGATCTAGGACATCGAGCTGAACAGATTGGGTAAGCAGTCTATGTGGTTGTCTGTGAAGGCTTAACCTATAAATCGTACGTTCAATTGGCACGTTTACTTCTCCATTTAGATGGTTCCAAGACGTTGGAGCAACTGATCGAGCATTCGGAAATGGTAGGTGGTATTTCATAGCCATATTAGAATTGTTTCCCCTTAGTGTGTTCACTTAACTAATCCGATCAGGATAAGAGTTCTAACACTACTTGCTATGTCGTTGTGGAGTGTGTGTTGGTACCGCTGTCGACCGAAGTCTTTGTTACACATCGTAGAAACAGTACAACCACCTGACCACAATAGTCATGCTGACTGAGAATTTGTTTAACGTCAGACACAAATTACAGCACGTACGAAAGTGCACTGAAACAATTATATACGTCATGGCCGACCGTCAGTCTTGGTTTACAACCTTCAGAATGCTGAGGGTCGCCAGCACATTTGTTCAGTCTTTTACATTCAAACCATATTACTCATTGTCAGTACCGAGTAGTATACGACAAATTCCTTTTCTGAGGTGCTTCGTTTCCCATTCACCTGATGACAAATTCTCTCCCACCGACGCAATTTTAAGCCCTAAGTTGGGATTTTTTCCGATTTGTTCTTCAGTCATACAGTGCAGTTTTGTTTAGTTTGTACCAAAACTCACCGTTCCACTGCGTCGTGCAAACTACACCTCTAGGCTTCATCCTTTTTCGTGGGTTGAACAAAATGCCTGTTGGGCTGCTAATTATTTGCTCGTGTACGTTTCGGAACTTTCGGATTTAGATTAACTCTTCCTCTTTCGACAAGCAACAATCTGGTTACACTAAGCTACATTCGAAAAGTCCGACCAACTGGTATTTGAAGGAGTCCGCTGCACATCACCTTAGATGGGAACTTTTGTCCGCTTGTGTACTCAGAGGTCCAATGACTTAACTACATCAATTGTATTACCGATTCCTAGCTGCGTCCGTTGATTACCGACCACCTACAGATTGCTTGTTTGTTGCGTCCATAGAGTCTGTTACTGGGCTGATAACAGCATGCTGTTTGCATACGCTTAATTGCAAATCATAGCACGCGGTTTAGAAGTGTCTTGTCCATGAAACATAAACCTCAGGCAGTCACAATGGGCTTGTAACAGTGTGCATCATCACCACCCAATCTCATCCATTTCCGATTTGGGACCCAGGTGATTTCAGTCCATCCACTGTGAGTTCTCACGACTGTTTATTGAAAGTGAACTCGATGTTCACTGAGTAACAGTTCGGTGATTCTGGAGGTAAGGACTGATCGGAAGAGCTAACGGGTTCTGCGACTGTCGTTGTGCCGTATGTGAAATTGTTGGCCATCTGATACACACCATCTCAATTGTTCAGCCAGCCTGTTCTTTTTTCCCGGTAGATCAAACTGTAATGAAAAAGGGTCCATTAAGGCTTATTGTTTATCGTCCAACTCGCTGGATATCATGCTACGAACGCGCTCGCGTTTATGACTCAGAACTTCAGTACACAACATCCCCGGTTTCCGCTCACACGTTGTGTGCACTTCTCGCCGGTTTGTGTGACCGACGCCTTCTGTACGCAGGCTTTCCGCCTGCCATTCCTCGTCCGTTGGTCCGATCTCGTTGAATGAAGGCTCGTCCGGTCGCTCGGGTTGTCCACAATCTATCCACTGTGTGCTTTGACCGTATTCCGCGACGGTGTTGAGATATACCTCCGAATGTTGGAATAACCGCGTCCTCGATCTGGTCGTCCGTCCCGTTTTACCTCCTATGTCTCGCCCGTTGGTCCAATTCATTTGAGCGATCACTCATCCGATCGCTTATGCTGTCCCTGATCCGCTCGCTGTGAGTTTTTGGAAGTACCTTCCTTAGAGTTTAAATATTTCGCCGAGTGTTGGAATACTCGCACTTCCGGTTTGATAATCTGTCACAATACCTTTTGGTGCATCATGTGTGTGTGTGTGTATTATTTCGGGACAAACTGTCGTCATACCCCGCCCCGTTTTTCTAGAAATTAGTACCACCGAATGTTGCGCAACTGTCATTTTACCACGTTAAGAGATCAGCACAGGTTAGACCAAACCTTCCCGACTAGGATACAATTCCTCTTAGCGCTTAGTCCTTGATATTTTGCTCCTTTCTCTACCTAACAGGACGTCTAATACCTTCTGGTGGACTATATCTTGACATTGTACCGTCTTTAATGATCGTGAATCCCGCTCTATTATCAAGCTGTTTGCTCAAAACACCAATTTGAGAAAATTTTCAACTAATCGCGTCCAGGGAAAAACCAGTTACACAGCCGCTAATCCTGAACGTGTGACCGCTCGTATTATTGTGTTGCTGTACATGCCCCGCCCACTTGACCAGTTTGCAACTGGGGTGCCTCGTCGTCCTGAATCAGTCTACAGCCTAGTGATCCGTCTTCATGTGAACTTCCGTTGCCAAATTTTTACGGACCCCTCTTGTCTACTACCTAGGAGTTCACCAGACATTCATTTACAATGGTTTAGTGCTTCTGTTCTGTTGAGTTCAAAATTCTGTCCGTAGGTTCGACGAAATCTGGGTGCTGTCCAGTGCTCTTGACATTGAAACCCGAGGTTACACTTAGCATTCATCTCATATTTATCTGCATCTGATGTCCTTCGGTTAAATTCATGTTTGAAAGCTATATATACATGTCCACCCATTTACAACTTATACTACTGACGGTAGTTGTCGCTAATAAAAACAACAGTTGTATCATGCGAGATGTGTGATTGTACAAACTTTATTTGCAAAAGTTCTTGTGACATGTACCTTTAAATTTTCCGAATGAAACAATCTATTTCTGTTTGTTACAAGCAAAGCATTACTGAACTGTATTTTTAGAGTGGATAACAAAGAGATTAATCCGGTCAGGTGCCACGTAGAACAAGAGTATGTTGGTGATTATATTCTTATTTTCTCTATTGAATCGTGACTGAGTATCATATGTGTGGAAGTAGAGACGTGTGGCGATCATAATTTTACTAATAATCAGTAAACTCTCAAACTATGTTATAGCTGTAGTCATGTAGTCAGAGCGCGTCATCTTAGAAACTCACAGTGAGCGCATACTGTCAATCGGACTTAAAAGTTCCTGTAACCCAAAGATATTCATTAGTTTGAACGCTGCCTAGTCGCTATTCTAATTCTACTAAAACAAAAATTTCGGACACTAAATTAAAGATTCTTTTGCATCGATCAGTTACTTGAAGAAAATCAATCTAGCTGAAGAACTGGTTTACTCTGTATACATTCAGCCATTGTTCATAAATGTTTTGCTGCAAGAAAAGATTGATTATATTTGTGACATCGTTGAGATGAATCGGACTTTGTTGCCAATTCTGATCGACGTATTGCAAGAAACTGCTGTTTTGTACTGAGAATGACAGTTTTCGTTTTCCCGAGCAGTCTTACTTTCAAATAGACGGAATGCGATGGGAAGTCCACTAGGTCCCATCTTCGCATACACTTTCATGCTAAAAATGGAGCAACGGAGGTAAGAAATTTGTCATAGTACAGACGTTACGTTGACGACATATTGATATCTAGTCGGCCAAAACGTGTGATAACTAACCTGGTGCAACGCCTAAATAGCTATCTTAACCTGAAGGTTACTTATGAAGTTGAGGCCAGCTGCCTGCCATTTCTAGACAAACTCATAAGTCGCCGAGATGATCGTCCGATTAGAAGAGCTGTTTATAAGAAATCCGCGTGATCCGATCAGCTTCACATCGGTTCAACGAAAACAAACACTAATGAATACCCTGTTCACACAAGCAAGGGGAATCTGTACGGGCGAGAGACATGCGGAAAAACTAGACCTGATTGCTTCCATCCTACATTCAGATGGTTACCTCAGAAGGTTCGTAGATAGGCGGAGTAGACAAAAAGTACCATCCGAAGAGTTGGTCTTTGTAGAGAAAAAGATGATCTACATAGAGCCCTTCAAGGGTGATTATATCATGCATCAAACGATACAGCGATTGGGAAATTCAATCAATCGTTGCAGTCCAACTTCGTGTAAGCGTTCGGATCCAGAAGCTACCAGTGCTTTCAACCAAATGAGAGCAGACTATCGATGCCAGTTCATATTGTGTTTACCAGTTTGTATGGAACTGCGGAGAAAGTTACATAGGCAAAACAGAAGAAAGTTTACTCTCCATAGTGAAAGAAAATTTACCAAAATGGATGCGGAAATCCGAGGTACTGCAGAACAGTAATGTTACTAAGACACGCAAATAGACAATCTTTCTGTCGCTAAACACGTCCTGACCACTGGTCATGCTATCAATTCATCTAGTGCATTTACAGTCCCGTTACGTCATTCTAACTCAGGGTTCTTGCGATTTGCTGAAACGGTCTCAACCAGTCGACTCACACCAGGTCTCTGTGTTCAGAAACAACTCTTCGTGAACTTTGCCCTCCCTTGGACTTAATAACTTATCCTAACCCGCTTATTGATTATCCTTCCACCCCACTATTTGTTTGCTGTAAAAACGCACCCATGTTACTACAATTCTGGTACTGACGAGTCAGTACGAAATGCTTGCATCTACCAGTTTCCGTGTTCCAACTGCCCTGTCCAAACGGTTCAAGGAAATCAATTGTTTCAATGTCCTTGGATTTATTAAACTGAGTCCTGAACTTAAGAGTGGTAAATCTGGGTGAGAATTTCTGACACATCGTGGAGTCATCTTTTAACGTATTCTATGCAAAACTGACAACCTTGGAGTGCCATTGCAACGTTTTTTACCCATAATTTTATGCATTTTTATTGTAGCAGAAGTAGACAGCGATTCGCCAAAGTTACACCGTTTAATTTTCTATCACAATTTGCGAAACTTTCAAAGGTATCATGCATTTCGACAATTATGATGGAGGAACACGTGAATATATACACAGTTATTCATGTTGACTCAGTGATTACAATTTATTCTCATTTATGCTCATTATTTAGTGTTACACATTGGTACAGCTCCTCTCCCAAGTGAATTCGCTCGCTACAGGCTTGAAACTGTTGCTGATATGGGCTACAAAGCAAACCGTTTTTTGAGTTGCATAAACAAATCGTGGAATTCAAATTCGAAACGAGTGACGGTCGATTTCTACTGAGACTTGGCAGTGAATGCATGTAGATTGTTGTGGTCGAGTTTCGCATGAGGACTATGTATTAGATGTGATTGATTTCCGTTCAAAGTGATCTGAGGGATTCTGGACTCCTCCTACAATCCATGCTCTTTACAAGCTATTTAGTAGGAGGTAACTTGTTTTCGCTTGTTCGTCATCAGATCAAATACACAACGTGGAACAGTGTTCAGAGGATGAGTCTAACAAATGAAGCGAAGCTCAAATGATGTCAAACACGTGGTGAATATATAGGAGACAACCACGGAAGTTTGGCTGATAACTGTGTAGATGGTAGACCACGGTAATCGCAAGGACAGAACGTTTCTGGGCCCACAACGGTGAATTACTCAACCGCATCCGGATCGTCTCAGCCGTGGCCAGAATTTGGTCTCCCGGCTTTCAAGTGAATTGGTAGATCAGACGAAAAAAGTGGCTGGGTTAAGGACACGGCTAGAAGCGACTAAGTATCACAGTCGCAACAGTAATTGTTTCCAACAACTATTAAGAGTGATATAAAGATAGGTTAGCGTGAATATTGTTACGAAAGTGAAAAAACAAGTCGAAACGAGTAACATCAGTAAAAATTAAAAAATCATCAACGTATCGTTTGTATAATAATAGTTCAACTATACAATCCGGAACTTGCCACTCAATCATTCTTAAGATGTCCGCTAGTGTTGGGTCTAACGGACTATCCACAACAGCACAGTGTGTCTGTTTGTAAGCAAGTCCCTCAAAATCGAAATCAATGTTTTCTGTGCACAACAAAATAAGATGCTTGAGGTATTTAAGTGAAACACCTATATCACGGTTCTGATTTAAAATAAAGTCACACAAAAAAGCGACTATCTCACGGAGGAGAACATTTAAAAAAAGATAACCAACATCCATGGAGTACATTACTTGGGCACTAACCGAGGTATTTTCTAAGATTTCAGCTATTTCAGAGGAATGATTGAATGGCAAGTCCCGATACGTTGATTATATTTTAGTTTTTACTAATGTTACTCATTTCGACTTGTGTTTCAACTTTCTTAACAATATTCACGTCAACCTATATTTACCTCACGAAGTTGAAGCGAACGATAATGATTAAACTCTCATTATTCCTAGGACAAATCGATCTAAACAGAAATGTTGTTCTTTCTGTGTACTTGGTAAATAATCGTGGATTCGAAAGCATATATACAAGGGTGCATGACCATACACATCAACCGAAGCTAGCTGCAGACGATTAAGAAGGCAGACCCATTGTGGGAATATTCACTTAGTCAAAATCTGTCTTCTGAACCACAGATACACAACGAATTAACATCTTGCCTGAATGTTAGTTGATTTTGCTTGTAACGCATGCAGAGCTTCTCGGATTGTGAACTGATACATCTGAAGTAGATCTGTTCAAATAAGTGGTTGGCGATTTAAGGGTTGACATGTGCCGAGTTCGGCAAAGTGAGGAGATACACAATCAACTATCCATTAGCGCCAACAGTTGTCAGTTGCTCTATATGAACTCATATCATCGATTCATTTCATCTGTAAAATTGATTTAACTGCCACAATGATAATTATGTCAACACTATACTGTGAAAACGTGAAGGTACAAGTCTTCCAGATGTTCACGCACTTACATATGTCAACACAACCAATTTACGTACAGACCTACGAAGGAGATTCGTGAAGAGTTCAGAAGGTCAAGATCACGTTAACACACAAACGATTCCGCAACTTTTAATGGCTTCACTGTACTACGTTCGTGTTTCGTGTGTAGGTTTCCATGGTTAACGTAGCACTTACTTCAACAACGCACAGTTGGAAATAAACCACAGAGTCTGTCGACTTGATTTGGATCCAGCACATTGCTTGGTGGAGCGCAGTTAAATGCACGACCTCTGTGTGTATTGATATGACTATGCGGGTCAGCGTGAGACGTTGTTTAAGTGTCGCTCGAAACTGGTTTGAGGGTAAATACAAGTTTCCAACTCTTGCAATAGCAGCCAATGCAAACCGGTCCATCTTAACTAGTGACACGCGTGAAACCGAGAAGAATATACTGATTACACAAGCATTCAGGTGAACTAGAGCCTTCCTCTCTCAACATAGAGACTGCTGGTTTGAACTTGTCTGGCCGCCCTTACAGGTTCGCTCCAGTCGAGGCATAGCGGAGTGAGAGTAGTTTAAAAAGGAATAACACATAATAGGACATTCCATCTCTCGAAATGTTTTTCTAATCATATACGGACTTCTGAGAAAGGGTTTAACCGTTCACAATCCGGTCAGAACTTCTACTTATGTGAACACTGTGCTTTTGCATTAAATGCACTTCAGTGACAAACAGATGTAAAATTGTTTACATGTTCAATCTAGTAAACAATCTTTAATAAACACCACAGCTCAAAAAAGTCGAAGATAACCACACCAGTGGTGAATATAAATTCCCCTCATTTGAATTACTGTAGACTGTGGACAATCAAATTAACATTCCGTTGCATCCGTCTTATCCTGCAAGTCTAAATGGGCCACAGTGTGTAAATAATTGACAATAAAAAAACATCTGTTAATAATGAATCTATTTTTATAACAGATCGTTCATTCCAGACGTTTGAACGAAACCGTTAGAACACGAAAAACTGGTGGATGCAAGCATTTCGTTGATTCATCAGTACCAAATTTACAATAACGAAGCGATTTTGTTACATCGAACAATTAGGGATGAGAGGAGTAGGTAGTCGATTGATCAATCGAATTTCATGTTATGTAAATTTGGTATTGATGAGTCAATACGAAATGCTTACATCAACCAGTTTTCTTGTTTTAACGATTTTGTTTTCCATGGTGACTAACCTCTCAATGAAATGCCTAGATAACATTTTGGAATGCCGAACAAACAGTTGCAGAGAAAAATTGTGATCGTATATTTATGAACTGGGCAAATAGTGTTTTCCAAGGAAATGTTAATCTATTCTGTAGTCACACTGGAAAAATGTGAATTGAAGCAATCTCCCATCTGGCTACCACTAACAGAACCATATAACCATAAGCTATGCGTGTAAATCGAACACGCGAGTCCCTTCTAAGATGACATTCACTCGCTGTTCAGTTACTTAATAGAAGTGGGAAATCAATTTTGGACGGTGGATCTAGTAAGAACAAACACTGTTGAAGAAAATATCATTTTACAAAGGTATCTGACTAACATACACTATGACATACTAAACTAAAGTTAGATTCAGAGTCGCCAGATACAATTGGATTGGCAGTGATGTGGCGGATATGGTTCAACAACTACGCGCAACGACAACATTACTATTCCGGCTTTTACATCTCACATTTAGTTGAGCAAGAATTTCTCGCAGTAATAAAAGCATGCAACCCCCCTCGTATTGTGAAGAGAAGTGAGATACACTCATTGCAACCAGACCCTGAAACGATTAACGCAGTGCATCAGCTGCAAGGACCCCATGAAACGAAATGACAACAATTCGACAAGTTGCATCAAATTACCTAGGCAGTTTACATATTATAAATGTTGAACAAAGTTATGTAAAAGAAGTCTTTATTAATAGTAAACCACCTTTCAGATACGTACACTACGATCATAAAATTACGAGCATACAGACGAGAATGTACTTTTTTTCAATTCACTTTCAGGCTGGCACAATTATATGTAGGGGTGATAGCGTTAGATCGTGATATCGATCGGACGAAAAAACCAGGCGTCTGATTAACAAACCGGTGATGGCTTGATTGATCTATTACATCACACTCCACCACTGATATAACTCATCAGGTTGGTCATCGATCTGGACTATTTCAGGTCATGGTAAGCGCGACTCCTGAACATACCTCACATGATGACACGATACTGGGCCAAACAGCCGGATTCCGGTAGTCTAGGCGATACACTGTTCTCATCCAAACACTTTAATGGATTATCTGGCACGTGATAAACCACGTAGAAGGCCTGATCATTATTCATCTAATGAGGCAGGATAAAGCTGTTGATCAATAGTGTATCACCGTGTCCCAACCGGTGTATGGTGTTCCAGGATTCGATTCGAAAGGTGTCTGGATGTTTGACTAATACAACATGTCTCACAGGAACAAGTAGATGAGGTTTGAATCGACAATCTGTATTTGATATAAAATAAGTTATAAACGATAGTTATGGACTGTAGCCGTTAGTCGTATACCTTGCTTGAGTAAAGAGATAAACAATACGTCATCAATATATTAACGAACAACGCAGTGATCCTTTAATAAGCCGATCGATATCTAGACATAATTCTATCACCCCTTTAAATATCTGTACCGGCCTGAAGATGAATTTTCGGAAATACATGTTAGTGCGCCTTTATTCTGGTCATTGTAATTGGTATAGTTGAAATGCCGAGATTGACCAAGGAACCCGGAGTCGCCAAAACACTCAACGAGTACCTGAAATTCAAAACTCGTCTTGCAAAAGCGAAGGAATCGTACACACTCATTGCAAGGAATATCTAACGCCACGTGGGCAGACTTTGCGTAGAAATCGAGTCAAAATAAAACGAATAGCATTAAAATCCAACGGCTCGACACAGATTGATATTTATCGCAACAGACTAGTTGAATTTTGATGAAATAATGCGCATCAGAAAGTGGCAGTGAGAACTCGCACAGATCAGGAACGGGAACTACTTAATTCGTTCATGGAACAAGTGATCTCCCAACAAACCCAAAAGAAACGGGCTTCACTATCACACAGTCTGTACTTACAGACCGCGAGCAGAAGTTCTACATCACACAAAAAGATAGGTACATATTTCTAATTCACAAACTGGTCCTATCGCAACCGAGACGCTCTTAAACGGTGATGGGCTATGCTGTCCATAACACAAGATGAAACGCAGGAAATTTGGGAATCTTTTTGGTCCAAGACAAGAATTAATCCCACATTTGATGGATGACTTTGAGTCAGTGGAAACTACAATTGCTGACTATTGCCAGCCATAGTGTAAACGTACACCAAAGCAGAGAAGGCCTCAAAATATGGAACAAAGAAATGTATGGGGGATACTTTGTTCATCGGACTAGACAAAAGTGATGAAATCGTTACTATAAACATGAGGGAATATATTGAGAAAATCAGTACCAGTCTTGTAGACCAGAGCAAGTTGTGTAGAGTTTCAGACAAAAGGAACCATACTGATTATGCTGAACATTAGACCACTAAGTGTCGTAAGTTAGTAAGGGAAGAGCGGTTGAGGAGCGCCTCGACTTGTGCGCCCCGACCACATGGTTCTACTATACCTCGTCTCTACGGGCTACCAAAAGTTCATAAAAAAACACTCTGTCCAATACCTGACATGATGAATTCGCTTTACCATTCGATGATGACATGGCCAACGAAGCTATTTCGATCCGGTCGACAAACGATTGCCCCGTTTAGCCCATGCTGCAGTTTGGATTCAGGACATTAATATGAAATCACAGCAACCAATCATTAGACGTAGTCATTATTCACTAACTCACCGTTGCTAGAAACAGTAAAATTTTATCCGCGATTACATGTCTGGGACCAGACGTGATAAGGTGAAACCAGTATTGAGATTGAAGGGGTTTCTGTTCTGATGCACTTTCGATGTACACCTGTCTTTAAACGATGTTCTGAATCGACGGAAAGATAACGCGAAAGGGGGTCCCGATTCGGACCTCCATTAACCAATGCGTTAACAAAACAGTTGGAACACGTCATGCTTCAACCCACTGTGGGTTAGTTCACGATGTATCATTGATACGTTGACGATATGTGCATCATCACTGGACCTAACAATAATTTGTGTACAGTACTGGATATTTTCAATCGCATCCACCAGTCTGTTGAGTTCACGTTTGGGGAAGAGACCGAAAGCCGATTAACCCTTACACTGACGAAGGTACGGTGCTATCCCAAACAGCATTCACCGAAAGAATACCTGGACACGTTTACAAAACTCTCACGGTTTTGTGCTCTTAAAGTGCAGAATAAATCCTGTGCGTTGCCTGGTTGACAGAGCATATACAATTTGTTCGGCAGATACGCTGGACAATAGGTTTAGATTCACAAAGTAGGTATTCAATAACGGTTGCCAGGAGCGATTTGTCGCTCGAAATACGATGAGAACGGTCACTAAATTTGAAGTGTAGGGTGTAAGAAAGAAGGTCATAAAAACACATCAATCGGGGAAGACGTTTCTTCTGTCTTACGAAACAGACCTGCAACAAAACAGAAGCTCGTCTTGAGAAAGTTGCGTGATCAAACCAGAGGTAGGAAACATTCACTATAGCCGCAAAACAGAGACAAACGCGGTTCGACGGAAAAGCATTCCAGCTATATTGATAAATAACGCATTTCACTCACCGGCAAGATAGCTCCACTCATGCCTCAGAATGAATTTGGATTATCGGCTTGCAAATCTCCATGCGTTTGTTATCATGTGGTACACCCGTCAGCAAAGCTTTACAGATACTTGATTTTAGCATGTCGGCGAAGAAGGACGGGAAGCGCCGCTTCGTCACAACGAGACAAACAACGAATATAAGGACTAGGTTAGAGTGAATTAAGTAGTACCTCCGAGCTCAGATCAATCAGCAAGCTTAGTAGTTTCCCAAGGACTGTGCAGCGGATGTTAAACAGCACTTTACGGTCAAAACATAAGAACAATCGAAACCACCTTGTCGAATTAGCGACAGACACCGATTATCATAGATTGAAAATGTCTTGAAGTCGTCAATGGCGCTTTGTTTGCCTCAGGAATGATTGTTACGGGCTTGATGCATGGAGTTAGTGACATTATTCGGAAAACGAAAGTGTGTTCCAACCGGTACACTGACGAACTATCCCCGTTGATCGTATGAGTGACAATTACAGCTGCTAGATTGAATGAACTGGTCATCACGTGGTAATCAAGGTGGAGACCCTTATTTTCAGACGCTGGAACAAGTTCTGTTGATCTTCACTAGTGCAAACTACAAACCAACTGTAATTGCAAATAAGTCACACACCGTATATTACGAGGGCACGACAACTCACTCCACCAGTCTAAGGTTATGGACAGACTAGCTTGCAGTCGTGATCGCAAGCCTACAAGACACCTTTACAGAGTCGTTAATGTTAGTGCACATCAGGACGATAATATTGAGGGCTGGTTGTAATCGAAGATGGATATATTTGGATTTAAATGTATCATAGACATGCGTCGGGAGAGTAATAACTAGAGATAACGAAATGCCGAAGCCGAATCGTAAAATCTTGTCGCACCAAAGCTTTACAAAAATTACGAAGCACAAGGCGGCCGTACAACCCCGAATTACTAATTTCCTAATGCTTCTTATTCAAACAAAAGTCAGCTTTATAACTGGATTTATCTGTTTGTAGCCAAAAAGGTTGTTACGGACTTGATTAAAAAAAGAGTAAGATATGGACTAAGATTGGAGCTGAAGGAAACAATCAGACTATCCAATCCTTGGCAAATATGATCGAAGTAACTGTTGGACCTGCTGAAGTTCGTCTAGTACGTTTATCGTCTTTCGTTTGGTATGATGCAGAGCGATGAATCTGTTGAGGCATGTGTGGTTTTCCAATCCTTTTGATCCTCTTTTCTGACATTTTTTGGACTTGGAAGATAATCCCGTTAATTCGACGGTCTACATAAGCGTTATTGGAATTGTCGAATACACGTTACTCAGTGAATTACCCTAAATTTCCAGGAGCGATTTAACAAAAACCAATAGTGGAACCGGCGATAACGTGATTAAGATAGCCAGCGTCGTTACCCCTGAGCTGCCCGGAG
This sequence comes from Paragonimus skrjabini miyazakii, assembly GCA_014338405.1. NCBI lineage: Eukaryota > Metazoa > Platyhelminthes > Trematoda > Plagiorchiida > Troglotrematidae > Paragonimus > Paragonimus skrjabini miyazakii. The sequence goes on along the minus strand of JTDE01001866.1, from coordinate 108,212 downwards.
TATACGAACTACCGTAGAAATAGGAAAACACGCTTCCAAAGCAAATTATCCGATTTATTCTCTGGGGAAAGAAACATTTTGATAATCAAAAACATAGCGGTAAGTAATGTGAATAACCGTTTTAGTCTGTGCGTGCACTAAAGAGTAGAACATGCAGAAGCAACTTACAAAGGAAAAACCATCGCTACTGTGGAAAAGTAGAAAACCTGGTTTACTCCGTAAGAAACCGAGCAAACGATCACCGACGCATATCACAGATTGCCAGCTGTTACTTATTTACGGAAGAACCTGAAAAAAAAGTAACAGCCCAGTCTAAGAAGTATCACACCCAATCAGTAGGGTAAGCGGTCCAATTCATCGGAGGTGCAATAAACAACAGTCTATGTTTCCATGTGAGAGGCACTACTCCGCGAAATGCATTGCGCATCACACCTGATTTAACGTCTTCCATCACACCCAAATATCGTGCAATCTGCAAATAATCCTTTTGAGTTATGTATGTTACTCGAAGAATAGGTGAAAGTTTGATTGGCGGCAACCGGTCAAGCAATAGTTCGTCCACGGTGATCGATTTGGCTTCCTTGTAGACCTTTACATGCCACCGATGCACATAAATCGGTTCCCACAGGTAGGACAGATCAGCCCTTAAAAAATTGTACTTGACCGTATTTAGATACATCGACTTTAAATATTTGTCAAAATACTGTCCACGCGAGATACCCACTCGTCCAAACGTAGTTGTGCGACCTAATTCGGGACGTAGACAGGCGCGATTTCGGTGAACTTTTGGTTTTCGTAGATATTCATCCCAGTACACATCTGGCCAACCGTCTCGGATTTCCAGCCAAAAATCTCGAAGTAACATCCATCCGAGACCCGAAAAAAAGTCGGTACTGCGTAAAGAGAATGAAAACGAGAAATGAACAGCAGAAGACTATCAGGGGTGATAAAAACAGTGGAAGAAAATGAGCTCAGATGACGCTTGGAAGGATTCTCCACTTCCGTCACTCAAATTCAGTTGCGCAACTCACCGAGTCATCGATAGGTTGGGAGCGGATATGGCAAGAATATCTCAAGGCTGACGAATTCAGTTGGAAACGGGATTAAACAACATACAGTGGATAGCACTACCGCATAAAACGGCTGGTTATCCATCAGCTCAATTTGGGAAGTGGTGCATGCACGTGGTTTCTTTGAAGGGTACATTTCTGAGCAATCAGTACCACTAATCTGTGAACTAAATAGGCAACTATGGTGAGTTGAAGAACACCAAAGCATTACAGAGAGTAACGTAAGAAGATTAACCGATAGTTGGTCGAGATCACTGACGCAATAAACCAGTTAACATATCGCGTTGTAGCGCGTACTTATTAAACAACGGTTTTCAGTCAGAGAGCGAGTGACACTTATTACCAATAGCATAATCGCAATGATCAACGACGTTTATGAGTACTTCTCTGATTTGCTAAACATCGTACATCACGGCCTCTGTCATCTTAAGGCTGCTGATCTGACCGGGTTGATTTCACCCAATCATAAGTGGGCAGCTGGTTCCGTCTGAATGCAATTTGATAGCAAGTATTTCAGTTATAATCTGTCGCATTATTACTAGAGTAATACAAATTATATCTTATGGTTTCTCACTGGGGAATTCTAGCACTAATAGATGAGAGTTATCATTATCATCATTTTCGGACTGCTATTGGTCCTGATAGTAGTCCGCAGAGTAGAAGAATAACAAATAAGAACAAATGTGTGGAAAAAACCCAACAGAAAACAACAGAGATTCATGAAAAAGGTCAAAAGCCCTACAGATATAGGCTCATCACTGACTGCCTCACACTGCCGTATCCGACAGCGTTTCTAACCACCTGTGGATGATTGCGAACTCCCCAACTCAGGAGACGACATTCATCTACCAAGTTCGGCGAGACGGGCAATGCTCTCAGAGCCTGTGAAGACAACATCGCTTAGCCGTCGTGTGGTTTTCCTCAACCATCAGCAGCGATAGAGAACAATGCACGGTGAGGTAGACGCTCCGTCAGCACGACTCAACCAGCAGAGACTGTGCATTTTCATTACACCGATAACGGTCATGAATGTGTACGGTTCTCAGATAAACGCTGATGGACTGTTACGTTGATCACACAATCAGCCCACCTATGGTCGAATACTGACAGTCCATACACGTCTCCTACAGGAAGGGGCTGGGTCTCTGACTCACAGAGCTAAAACTGGGCGTACAAGCACTGTATACTGCCTCCTTGATTTGTAATCGGACGTCCACGTGATGCCACGAGTGATAAAGATTAACGACTGCCTTACCCACTTTCACAACTCTCGCGGGTACCTCGTCGACAAGATCATAAGCCAGTAGGCGAAGGATCTGTTTAAAACAACACTGATAAGGTCAGCGTCAACCTCATCCCGTAACAACAGTTTACAAATCGAAGATTCAAAGCTTATATTATACAAACCAGCTACATCATTTAGTCGAGTCACCACAGTCTGCACATGTTCTGTAGAAAAACTAAGTAAAGCAATGTCGTTTGTATACTCAATATCAGTCGGCTTATTATATGAAAGAACCACCACTCTGAGATCACAAGAATACCTGAGTGGTCCATCTGGAATATAGCCCAACACGTGGTCTAGAAGAAAGGGGGAGAGACACTGTCAACCGTCAGCGGAATTGGAGAACACTCGAGATAACTACCCGCAACTGCGCACTCCACAGACAGAACAGATATACAATGATGTCGACAAGTTGACGTACACTAAGAGACGGTTAGTGTAACCACAAATCGGAAAAAACAGCAAGTGATGACTCATCACTTGTAAGATATCTACACAAAATCCAGTAGGAACGAAGTCAAACAGTTTGGGCGTCGAGTTTTACATGTTACCAACAAATTGATTGAGAATAACACAAAGTTACGAGCAAGTTGTAATACTCTAAGTTTCAATCATCTCGGATGGCTTTCATCAGGAGTGTTGTATTGGAAATCACATTAACAAAGAAACAGAAGCCACGCGCGGTTAGGTCAATCAATGTTACATCTGAACCGATTGGTCGAACCCTTTGCCCATTAAGTGGGAGTGACATCATTTTAAAGATGCGTCTGTGTCTGGTGTTGTTTATCCATCCGCGCCACACTGCAAACAGGGGTTTTCTATTATTGCGATTAACGTAAGCGTGTTGTGTGTAAACGGTGAGCGCTTCAGCACAGCAGTGTATCGCACGAGAAGGCAATCTTGTAAATCACGCGAGCTTGATCAATGCAGACGCTATGATTCTCTGACAGTGCATGTAGTGCGATGGCCGAATCCTTCTCTAGCTTCTGAAGTTAATATGCATCTTTAGGACGAAACCGTGTGTGCCTCTTGTGTTCGGCAACACATACTTTCAACTGTCTATCTTACCTGTGTAACTAGCACTTTAATCACTGCATTTACTTTCGTAAACGCAGTCTGTCTGGTCATCGATAGAAACAGATCCCTAAGATGCATCACCAGTCGTTCTATGGTATTATTTAACCGAAATACGATCCCGACAGCGTACTCACGAAGGATGGAACGAATTATTTTTAGATGTGTGTTCACGATAGCGTATTCGTACAGTATACTTGAAAGTTCTGGTCTATTTGGCCTCTTTTTTAGTCGACATGCGCTTAAGTGTGTTTTCAATAAACGCTTTTGGATATTGATTAGCAGCTTTAGTTCGAGAAATCTCTGTTGTTTTGAGGTGTTCAATGGTGCAGATCTTATTAGCTCCATTGACGAGGGATCGGATGACTGTTCTCTTTAGACCGATTTGATGTGATGAGTAAAAGTTGAGATACTGACCAGAATGGGTTGGTTTTTGATATACAGAAACTTGAAATCTCTGCTCCTCATCAACTTTGACTAGACAGTCTTGAAAATCAAGTGACCACTCATTGGTTTCGGTTTCTAACGTGAATACAACGCCATTGCTAACTATCTTCGAAACGCTATATTCTCGCCATTTGACAAGGGCTCGATAACACTGCGCATCGTCACCCAAAAGGAGATTCTAGTTCCAACCCACGTGTCTGTGAGGTTAACTGCGCCGAGGAAGAGAATGTAACTCAACACACAGATGTGATCATTAGGTCTCTCTTAATGAAACCGATGAGGAAGTATTTAATACGGTTGATCGTGAGAACGCGCACTTAATCGTAAACTCCGGTGGCAGCAGTAATCCACACTACTGACGAGTTTTAACAAAAGCCAAACTCGAGTCTAGTGTTTCCTTTCAAAGGGGGCAGGCTGAAATATCCACGAGAACAGGAAGACTGCGATCAAGTTGAGGGTGTATAAATTAAATAAGTCAAAATCCCCGGCTATTTAACAGCAAAGAACATGATGACAACGAAGATACGTGTGTGCTGTCATACCGATAGACCAAATCGTTCCTATCGGTGTTGATCAGCTGTGGACGTCCGTTGTCATTCCAGGCGGAAACACAGAACAAACGTCGGTCAGTTTCAAGTAACGGTAGTGTGGCAGCGAAGTATTCAAAAAAATCTGGTGCAATGTCCAAATCGTCTTCAACCACAATCACAGCAGAATGGTTTCGAGTGAGGAACATATAGTCCAATGCAAACTTGTAGTGATGGGCTACGGAACGGTAGGGTAGTTGGTGTCGAGCTAGAGAGAAAAAATGGATGCAAGACAGGACAAGGATGAGATGGAGTATGAGAAGAAAATGACACAAACTTAATAAATATGCCAGCAGACTAGTCATGATGACAAAAAATTCATTATAAATAAAGAATAGACCGTTACCATTAGGAATACCATTCCAACAGAATCACTGCTTATTTAAAATAGGACAAGCTTTTGTATTCACAACGTACACTCACATAATGAAAGTTACATTACAACGAACAAATTGGCTATTTTCAAACAAATCTATCGTCACCACAACAAAGTATACAGTAAATCTACCTTGAGTAGTCTCGTGCCACCAACATCGGTCTGGCTGACACACTCGAACGGGTCCAATGCTTAGATGTATCTTGATTTTAGGCTCCCACACTACAACACATATCAAACGGATCAATATCATAGCCGGTAGGTAAGCCAGTAGATGCGTTAACGAGCGCAAGTAAATGACTCGTACCCCCGGCCAATAACTCTGTCAGGCACGCTAGATTGAGCTCGTTAATTGCGTATAATTGTGGTGGGATTGGTCCTGGCAAGGACAATGAAGTGTAAAACGGCGATGAGAGAGACGTGTGCAGCCTGTACACATAATGGATTGGAATCAGCTGAAAGCATTATCACAGCAACAAACGGGAATGACTGATTGCATGACGTGTGTTGGTGTATGTCGACAGAGCGTCAAACAATCTCACTCTCAGATTTACACCACAACCAGAATACACGGAAAAAAGTGCAAATGATCGGTTATTGGGATTGCTTATAACGTTCAAGGCTATGTCCTACCATGGTCTAAAATCAGTAGTAGAACGTGAAAGATTCACGTGGATAGTCTCCTAGTATTGGAGCATCTGGCCACCAAGATTTCGCTTGCTCGTTCTTGGCTGTCCTTACATCAACTGCTTCAGGATCCGGTCGTAAGCCATCCGATGGACGAGTCCAGCTAACGAAGCTGGCTTAGCATCAGCATGAGTTTTAGCCCCTTCGTGTTTGCCTGACGAAGTAATTCAGCGTTCGGAACTGTGTCCGACCATCACATACCAATCGATATGAAGATATATTCCTATTCGAATTGGCCCATGTTGATGACCAGACAACAGTGCAAACCTTCATTCGAGCACCCACAACTACTGGACATGCTAAGTATTGTAAACCCGTATTATCTGAAGGACCGCAGGAGTTGTTATTTGGTATAGCAGTTACCATGTTGCCATTAATCGATCCTATCGATTCCTGTTTATACAGCAACATCTCTGAATCCCGACCACTTGTGACAGTCAATCTAAAATGACTCAGACGAGTTAGGCAACCGTACAAAACTTAACACTACGACTTGAGCTTGATGGCTCGATGCCTGTTTCAAAATGCATTGTACCGGATGGCGCTATGATAAAAGTGGGAGCTACAATATACAATCAGTCGTTTGTTCACCGTACGTCACCGAGCCGACTTTTCGATTGGTCTAGTTAAACCATCAGTAGGCTATGAGTACCGCAGGATGTTTATAATACCTGAACGTTTTCATTAAAAAAATAGACATACCGAAGGGTTTTATTAATGATGGTTTCGGAAAGTTTTCAGCAAGTCAAATGAAAATTTTTTTTATGCTAACGAATGATGGCTCCAGAATGCTGATGTCCACCAAGGTACACATAAGAAACCTTTCCTCCAATACAACAACGGTTAAACCGTCCTAGCTATACTTCTACACGTGATGGATGCAATGTCAAATGAGATTTCCAGCAATGAACACTAGGAGACATCTCAAGCTTATTCGTACTACTATTGGCTCAGACAGTCAGTTACACAGTGAAATTATCGGCGAGATTGACGACACACTCATCTGTATTAAGTCCAAAAGACTACACTTTGTGGGTCATCTAAGTTGGCCTGCGGTTGATTCTGTTGTGTTGCCGCCATAAAAACTTGCAATCTGGTCAGTAGATTTAGATCCACCTAACAAAGTTGAGATCTACCACTGTGCTACGACAATAGGGCTGTTGTTCCAAGGGACTGGATAGCGGCACCTTCCAAAGGAAGTTGTTTCAAATAGTGTAGACGGTGGGCAACATCTCTTCGTGCTGGAGGTACTTAACAATACTTCCTACATTCAAGAAAGGAGTCAGGGGCTCTGGCGAAAATCATTGGGGAATGAGTTTGATCCTAGTGATAACTAGGGTTTTGAGTTTGATTACATTTCGTCAACTCGCTGCAGCTCAGGAGGCAGACATCAGGGTTTTGCCCTGGACGAAGATGTATTGATCAGATTTCCACCATTCGCCAAATTCCAGAGCAGCGTCAAATGTACCTCAGGTAAACAACTGCCTCTTTTTCCACTATAGACTAGGCTTTTGGGGTTGCTGAAAAACAGCAGTGTGTCAAACAAGCCTATGAACATATTGTCGACCCCTTATTCCCATAACTCATCTCAAGTTAGTGCTCGGGATGAAGTGTTTGACAGTTCCAGCACCAAGAGCGACGTCAATCAGGCTTGCCCAATTTGACCATCTTTGTTTGATCATGCCATAGACGAAGAAATGGAGAACTGTCTGAGACGTTCGTAAGATGTCGATGATGGGAGACTGGTTGGTGTTGACGCTGGCAACAAGGTGCTACTGTTTGACAATTTTCAAGACGCATCAACGATGCTATTTCATGTGTTGCCAAGCATTTCGGAATGTGCTTTGCAGTCTTAAGACACAGTGCTTCTGAAAGACTGTCAGTATTACGTAGACTTAAATTTGGGTAATGAAGGCACAGATGTTGACTAGGTTGTGTAGTCAGGAAGTAACACCAGCAGCGGCGTTGGGATAGAGAATGAAATAGAAGACAGTATATCCAAGATCAGGGCGGTAGTCGGTAGTCTGGGACATATCTGACGATAGAGAGTCATCTGTGAAGTGGAATGCATACGAGGCTGTATCACCTTATGGCTGCGAAACCAAGACACGAACTGTCTTCAGGTCGTTCACCACCGATGTTTGCGTTCAATCTTTCGTATCTTATGACACCGACGAGTAAACAACAAAAAGGTTACGAAGCAATCATCAAGCGAATTCTTCGGTACCATCCATGTAATAAGAATAACACCTGGTCGCCCATCATTCCGAACACGTTTTGGACGACTGGTGTAAGGTACGATGGATGACTACCTAGCACAGAAGGATGAAGTAATTCATCAAAAGACTGGTCACTGTAGGTCGGGTTCGAATCTCGGGTCGGGGCCTTCGCAACTCACAGAGTCGGTAGCTAGAGCCTTCAAGTGAGATGGTGATTAATCGAGCTTGGTCGCGTGAATGTTGCCGTTGTTTGGCAGAATGATTTGTGAACTGGGTGCAATTATTGACACGAGACAGTGAACGCCGTGGGCAAGCGGTATTGTTAAGAACGTCTTACTTTCGCTTGCAGCCCGATTTGTTTGCAAGGTGTGGGACATGTTGAATGTTTGAGTTTTTTGGTTGTACAGTTGGGGCAGAAAACTATCCATCTTGGATGAAAAATATAAATTACTAGGGCTTCATCATTCATGAAGACGATAACCGATCACATTCACGGGGTAAAGCGGCCAGATGGAACATAAGGGCTCAATTGATATCGTGACTTTAAATGCATTTTGGAAGCTATAATGATTTTGTATCTTTCGGTCTAAGGGATCCTTGCAAGCCATTTTTGAAAAGACAAACGAAAATGGTTAACGTGTTGTCAGTTAACTTCTGGGCAAACATAAGTTTCTAGTTAGGGTAAATCTACACCGGAAGCACTATGAGCCGAAACAGTCGATTGTGAACCAGGTGACCAGCACAAAGTTGATTGTAGGAATGTCACTCTAACGGTGGGTAGCTGGGGAACTGTTATTCCACGACAGACACGCGCGTACTTCACGGAAAGCTGCAGACTAGACATTTTCAGAACTCTCTATGGAGACCAACTCGCTTACGTTGTTCAGGCAAATAGGTCTTTAAGTGGCAATTGTACCAACCATTATTCTGAACAAACATGGGTTGTTATTCTGAGTAAATCCCCCCAGAGAATGTACGAACTCAGATACCAAACAATACAAAAAGTGTTATCACTGATATTCCCTTGGTCGACTCATCAAGGAGGATAACCCAACCGCTGTTGACCAAACAGGCTGATCTACAATACGGTCGACTGAACAGAGATAATCTAGCGACTGAGGCGCCCCAAACTGGCACACGGAACCTCTTGAAATGGTTGGTCTCAAGTGCAATGTCAGATTGTCACCTGATGCAAACAAAATTAACACCCGTAACACTGAAATTTGTACATTATCAATATAGCGTGAGTAGCAGAATATCTCTAGTTTTAAGGCGCAGAATCTGGCTGCACACACTGTATTAACCAAAAGCAATTAGATCGGATTAAGGTTCAGTTTTGCTTATTCAAGAAGAGATGCCTTTTAATCTCCAGCTGACTTTTGCGTTGATTTGATTGCAGCAAAATCGGTATTTTGATTCTTATTGACCTAATCGGCATAACAATTGACTGACTTAAAGAGATTTTTGGTACGACTGCCCGAATAAGTTATCACCCATATGTTGTCATGTTCAACAACAATTTTCTTTTTCTGCTGCTTGTTTCAATTTGTCTTTTTTCTTCTTCATCGGATACATTTAACCTGGTAGCATTGTACAGCAGACCTTTGATCACCTTAACACTGCTTGCACCTTTAGCCACTGAAAGGCGATCATGACGATCCGTTAGGCAACAGCAAGTGTTTACCTCGTGCAATCGGAGGCAACTTTTGTTTATGGAAAATCTCTTCTCGCTGAGGCCCGTCCATGTGACAGCAGCAACAAGTTACCGATAACTAGCCAAGAGACTTCTTGATTTTCCGGACACGGTAGTACTAAGAAGGACAGGCTAGTAATACTTTGTTGGCCCCACAAAGCTTTGGAATACTAAAAATCTGGCTGACGACGATATTAACAGTGAAAGATCCACCTACCCGAAATCAACCGTGAAGCTGAAGCGTTTCTTCGAAGCAACTGTTGCCGCCACCTTCTCCAGCACATCTATGAAGGATCAAGTCAGACAAAGTGTCACGGCAAAGTTGAGCCGAAACCAAAGAGTGATTCCGTAGCCGAAACTACATCTCAAATCCTTATTAAGATACGGATCAACGTGAGACTCAAATGTGTTTTCTGTAAGCTCCGATGGCTCCAGGATCAATTATTGCTACATGTACACAGAAGTTTTGACTGTTAATTTGTAAGACGTCTGGCGGCTAAACATATTGTTTATTCTGTCAGAATAATCATAGACTCTTACGATTCAGAGATCAGGGATAATTGTAGGGGAATTCAGCTGGAGGTTATATGTATGAAATATTCCCACTGAATCATAGAACAGTAGACGTGACGAACAATTGTTTTCGATAATTCATCATCAGATCAATACAATTATATAGATTCAGCAAAATCAAAAACAGTGTGTACACAAGACAAAGAGGTTTAGCAGAATGTCATTGGATCAAGCAGAACGTTACAAAATATCCAGGCTTGCATAGGTCAGTCAGGGAGCAAATCACCAGTGTTAACGATTGGTGGTTTGGAGTTCCACCCATCATCTTCGTTCTACTGAAGTCCGAGCATGACCTACCTGGTGTCGTC
>JTDE01001866.1:81284-92757 GCA_014338405.1 Paragonimus skrjabini miyazakii | reverse complement strand
GACGACACCAGGTAGGTCATGCTCGGACTTCAGTAGAACGAAGATGATGGGTGGAACTCCAAACCACCAATCGTTAACACTGGTGATTTGCTCCCTGAGTGACTGATGCAAGCCTAGATATTTTGTAACGTTCTGCTTGATCCAATGACATTCTGCTAAACCTCTTTGTCTTGTGTACACACTGTTTTTGATTTTGCTGAATCTATATAATTGTATTGATCTGATGATGAATTATCGAAAACAATTGTTCGTCACGTCTACTGTTCTATGATTCAATGGGAATTTTCGCGAGATTTCGAGCTTGCAAGGACCCTCTGGTATTTGAGGAGTTAACTCGTTATTTAAGCTTCAAAATCAGGCTTGCAGAGACGAATGAAGTGATCGACTTTCTCAACAATTGTATTGAGCAAAATGTGTACCCGAAGTTGGCCTGGACAACTCTTCGCAGGAGTCGAATTCGTCCGGATGCAACGTCATTCCTTGGATGGCGTTTGTAGCCCGCAGTTTGAGTGATCACGTGGACACAAGCCCAGTAGAGGACACCTACCCACTTTATTCAATAACAGAGAGATTTGGTTTTACGTGTTCGCGTATGTGATTTTGGTGTTGCATTGGCCACGTGGTCAGTTATCAATACGATCAACGCTGAAGAGCGATTTTCATAGTAAACTCTGAGAATGATATTTCATCCAAATGTAAATTCAGAGTTTCAAACATCCTTGAAGTCTGAAGACAGTTTCACACATTTTCCCGGACACTCGCCAGCAGGTGGTTGAAATGACCATTTCAGCTAATGAATCGCATGGTATTAATAACTATAGGTTAAAGTAAAATTGTTAGACATTTACACCATGTGGGGGGTCGGGTCAGTTGAAGTAACCTGGAGTCAAACCGTACGGCTGATAGTCCATAGAAACTCATGTGAGTTGCAGAGTTGTTTAACAACTGGATACGCGTGACAAATGGTATTTAAAGTAAGCACAAATTTCACCCACGACAGTGACGTTAGCAGTCGCATAAAAACCGTAAACTATCTGAAGTCCATTAGTGTGATATCCAAATAACTTGATGGTGTCTCGTCCGGTATATCACTCACAACGTGATTGAAAGGAGCGACCAAGACTGATGAATTCCAATTGGGGCAGTAAAGGTTAGAAATGGTTACCTTGCATGGCTGTAACCTTGGAGAAAATGCAGAGACAAATACGACATGAATGTGTGGGTAAAAGAAAATGACATACTCAAATTTATCGCCGGAGGACTCGGTGAATCTTCAAAATGAATCACAGAAATTGCATCGCCATATGAGGCTATGACTTTTGCCGTTGGACTGTCTTGGCATCCATGTGAAACAGTTATTGGGAAATCATCCGGACGTAGATCAGCCACATTGGTGCGATGCTTTATCAGAGCATCCAGGGTTCGTTTGACTGATGGTCGATTGCACGCGATCAATAGTACAGGTAGGTGAACGTGACTGATTAACTTATGTTCCGATAAGAAGCCTTTCTCAATAAGCACCGCTTTCAAGTTGGATTCGAGAGCCAACTGTCAAGACATACAGGAAATTAGAAATGTAATCGTTCAGGTTATTATTCTACCGAGTAAAAGGTTAAGCAAATGTGGCGGCTGAAAAAAACTGTCAGAAGATGCGCACTGACAAATGATGGCATTTCTCACTAGACTAATCAGTAACACAGTTTCATACAGCTGTAAACAAAAGTGTATGGGCAGTACAGACAGAAGCCTCAGTTTCAAACTCAAGAAACGTTGACTCAGATGAATTTAAAGAAATTTTACGGTACGATGTCACGTTTTATCTGTCACCCATAAGACTTGATCTACCACAAGTGGTCGATACAATGTACTTGTAGGTTTGGCAGACAGCTACTGTTAAACCAACCTTCAAAAGCGATTCAGGTAAAGTCTACGAGAAGTCCTCCATTTTGTCACAAGTTAGAATTTCGACACAGTTACCGGAGGCAATTGGTGACTGTTTCCATACACAATAAGGATAGACGGGTATGTTAAACCGGTTTACATATTATAAAAGCAAACATGACAGCGATTAGGCGTATACGGGACTTGACCAGACCTATCCTTCATCACCAGCGGTGCTCAACGAGACTGCCAGCACAATCAACTTTCCTTATTAATCCTATAGACAGCACCGGTCAATGAACATCCTAATTGTACCGAGCCTCTCCTATATGACCAAATTCCTGATTTTGATTACGTTGTTTACATCACTTCAATTTATAACGACCCACAAGCAGATCAAAACACTGAACAGGTTAGCGATATCAGCTCGACAGTACGGAGTATGTCATCCAAGTACTAAAACAAGATGGGCAAGGGTCAGTACTTGTGATTTACGAAACAGCGTGTGTAATATGTGCCCTACGTTCTACTTTGCTACGTGGTAATAAAGCTTGGCTTCTTTAATTAGAAGATGTTCACTCACTATCCATCTCTGACGTTTGCACAATTGTTTGTGCGTGGTGAGGTCACCATTTAACCGACGAGACCATCAGATAATACGTATCGAAGATCGCCACCATAACATCGCCGTGTCCATCGTTATCGACTTGGTTAGCTCAAACATGCGTGTCGTATACCACCTTACGACTTAACTTGTACGGTCTCATTTAACAAATATGGGGTCGGCTGGGAAAGGCAATGACTTCAAATAGAGGGAAAAAGTAATATGCGTAAAGGCATGGCTTACGAGGTTAAAAGTGTTTCCCCAGTTGTAAGTTCACAAATCCAGAATGTTTAAAGTTAGAAGCGTCGCCGACGACGGCATATATTCGCAACTGCTATGGAAAATTTATTGCAATTTATCATTGTAAATTCGTCCCCATCGTTTGCATTCCCTATTTTTCCCCACTAACCTGACACTCGTTCCCACTAGCTCACTCACCCCGTTTTGTTTCATTGAACTAATGTGTCATTAAAAGTCCGCGGCGCGAGTAGCCATTCTTGTACTCGTCTACTGGCGTGACGACTCATCTTTAACCTTGCTGGTCCTGTTGAGAAACTATTGATTTTGCTGGACGAGACTATCATCGCGAACGATTGAGGTTTACTTTTTGTAATTACTGATGCATTTCTTTAATAATACCGTAGAAATTGTTGGACGCAGTCTTGTTTTCAATTTGAGGATTCGTTTTTGGGCTACGCGTAACTCAACGATCAGATGTGAATCGTTACAACCATCATCATTATCATCGGAGACAGCAACATATTAGTGGTTTATACTGATGCTTAACTGCCATACAACCACGAAGAAAAAGCAAACCTTGTATAGGAAGAGAGAAGAAAAAAGGGAAGGAGAGGGAACATAACCACTAAAAATGGCTACGTCTATATTCAAACATACAACATCAAGGCGTTTACACCTTGCAAACACAAAACCAAGCTGTAGGTGAAATCGTAATTAGAGTACATTAAGCTATTTTCCCTATACATTCCATATTATGTGGCGAGGCGTCTATTTTGAGAGTATATATTATGCGTGCGCTTCACAAAGTAGGCTTAAACTCAGCTTGACGTCGTTACATCCCATGGACTGTGACATTTATGGGGCCCATGGTAAGTGATTGGTGCAAGCACGTCGTTTTATTAGTTCAAAAGGTAAACGTGGCAGTCCGATTGGACCGACTGTTATTCTTTAGCACGTTTTGCATCCCCACTTAGTGTGGACTTTAACAGTCTGTGATATCAATCATTCCGATGCCGAAGAGAAAATAAGAAACGCAAAATCTGTAACTGCCAGTCCTCCACTTGTTTTATTCAAATTACACGAGGGGAACAACTGTTTCAGATTGCAATTAGGATGCAGAAGATAACGGGCTAGTATGAGCGGTTTATCAGACAATCAAGCTAGGGAAACGAGAAAATAGCACCAACTAAAGGAGTGGCGAGTTGTCAGCGCAGCTAAATAGAGAAAATACGTAATGAAATCGACTACCATGGAAGCTAAACAAAAAAAGGAAAACAGGATTTAGGGACGGCTGCACGATCCAAAGTGAAGAAAAAGAACCAAGTACATTACTGATTCGCGGAAACGCAACTTAGTGCTGTAAAACAAGTTGACAAATTCGAATCATGTATGAATGAGGCATGACCTAAAAGTCCAAGCACAGCAAAAAGTTAAACTGACAGTGGAGAGCTTTGATTCGGCAACAGAAAAATGTACACTAATTTCAACGTAATAAAAGAAATACTCTGGTGGGTTACATGCGGACTGAGAACTGTCACGTCACCAAACACTTTACGGAAGCATCTGAGGTAACTACGTCTTGAAGGTACAACCGGAAATTTCACCGTCAATGGGGATCTCCTATGTCTGCTTGATAGGTAAACATAATGGCAAGTCAAACAAATAACAAACAGCTGGCTAAGGGGTTTTCTATCGTACTCTAGGTCCACATTGACTAAAATCCAGACGCAACAAAATACTAGTTATATGAAAGTTTAACAGACCTTTCACCGGCAGAACGGATAAAGTCCAAGCCTGGGACGCGAGTGAACTGTTCAACAGACCAACAGCTCATGAACGCAATCTAGATGATTGCCGTTCTGTAGCAATGTATCGTACTGATAATGTTAAACGTGAGTTAATTTGTGTTTATACATCAACCAGGCGTTTGCTTCCAAACAACAGACTAAGTCGCGTGTAGGCTGGATACTATCAACCTGTTTAAGCTAAGAAAGGAGCGTGATCGACAGATGACACTGTCACTGCTGGGAAGATCACAACCTCTTCCTAAAGAAGACATGTATTATTCAGACGTCGACAAATGACGCGGGGACTGCCACTGTCTGATCAACTGTGAATTCAAACGAACCAAGCGAACACCAACTACCTAGACAAGGCTGCCGAAAAAGTGAAACAACCTAGAGCTTTTGGTTTGGCTTCAATCACGAAAGTACTCGTGTTAAGTATCCGCGAACGTACAAAACAACGCAAGCGAGCGCCTGTCGAGACGAAATCAAATGAACTCAAGTCCGAAATATTGTGCAGGATAGCCAAAGATTTATGTAAACAATACCAATAACTTCAACTCAGTTGACAACACGGTTGGTTGTGATCAGTAACGCACTATACAGGGGAAAAGCTGTTCAAGTTGAATCCAAATACGGATGGATAAAAACGGGAGGTCGTTTTGATTCAGGTAAGCTGGATTATCATGAAACGGCCATTACCTTTGATTACGAGCATCACACACGAGATTATTCACATAACAGCCTAGGCTACCTTAATGCCCAGCCATAGGACAAGATGGTCAGATCGAACCGATATAAGAGGACCTACATGGTAGTCGTTTCAGATGACCGTTGAAAGTTTGATGATCGGCGGGATCAATATGCTCAGATTAACAATTAATTATATGGAGTGCTCAGACTCTCCGCGTTTTAGTCGGGTAACCAACGATGGCTTTGCAACTTCAAGCCTAATCTAAGCATGCAAAGGAAAGTGGTAAGAGTGAACACTATTTTACCACCTCACCTGCCAAACATCCATCTAAAAGAGTTTGATCAACGATAGTGCAACCATCAAAGGATACGATAACAATTAATCAGACTGCAAACATCACGTGCACATCCAACATATTGTTGGCCAACGCAAACGTTCGACACTGTTCAGAACTGAATCACATCGAGCTCACTGTTCAAGTTGCTCCATATATTCACTTCAAAGAACCATCATATTTTATCCCACGATCGTCTGAGGCAGCCCAATTATAACCATAAGTAAAAAGAGGGCGAAAACTATGTGGCCAAACCTAACTTAGCCGATGAGGTCTAAAGAAGTTTACTGCCACCACTGTGTACAGTCGGAAGAGACCAGTGTCTTTTGTAAAGTGAAGATATGGTTTATACACCTGTGACCAATTTGGAAACCTCTTTTCTTCCCAGTATATCGTCCTTTCTGTTTCGGAAGCGACCACATTCTGAGAACTGCGGCAACATTGGATGCACATGCTGAGCACGTTGTTCTAAGCAAACGTTTGACCAACGAGTAACATCGACTCATTAGTATGAAACTTTTTACTCTTGAAAAATGCAAAATGATTATTCATGATCGACTGGGAGCCGGGTCTACTCCCATCCCCAATGGTAACGTGATGGAATTGGCGAATACCCTTGACCACATGGCTAACTGCACGTGTTAACAAAGGTATGAATAAGGAGATTCAGAAAGAGCCCAAAAGAAATAAAGGCGGTTATCAGCGTGAGACACTTTTTATGGAAGCGGTAGGTGCGTCTTGCAACCATGCTTTGTACATCTGGCTTATTCTAGCGCAGACACTCGTTACTTGAACTTTTTTAACAGTCGCCGGTTGTGTACTACCACTTGAACAACGAGGCCATCGGAAAAAGAATCCTCAAGGATAACGATGTGAACATCGCCGTATCTAACGTAGTTTCCCGTCGTCGAATCAGAGAGCTCAAGAGTTGATTCAGATATAACTCTGGGTTATCTCGCACTGCTTGAATGGTGGGGCCCTGAGCCGATTTGACAACACTGTCTGAACAATGCTATAAGTCGGCATGAGGCGACCAACACCGCCAGTAACCTCCTTCGACTTACCCCGTCTCTCCTGTTGGCAATGAAGGATCTACAACATTCATTGTTAGAGACGTCAGAGGAAAATGGGCTGAGTGGTATCCAACACTCGGCTATGACAGATTGCACACATTAGACGACCGCTGAACAAAACGAATTGTCAAGTCCAGTCAGCATCACCTAGCTAGCTCTAACCTGACGTGAACAGCATGGCTCTCAATGCGTACTTTTACTTACGTGCATTCACCACTTGAATTTGGCTGATGTCTGTCTTCTTAAAATCTGATTAGACACCATACCTGGAACACTCGACATGGTTAGGGAGGAAATTAGCATAGCCATTTGTCTTGGACAGGACAGTGTATTCGTTGTAAGACGACTAGGACTCCAGTACAGGGTTAAAACTGCTGATTCGAGTCTTATCAATTCGAAATATCCGGCTACTATGGACGGACAATATAGACAAAAATGTTCCTGCAAGAAGTCTTTCTGCTTAGCTCAGACTACAGAAGTCGTGTTATAGAAAGAATGACCCACTCCAGCCAGTTGTTCAAGCATGAACTGAATCATCGTCTTACACAGTGGGAGTGTGCATGTGACCGTTTAATCCCTTGACCTCCGCATACGAGTAAACTTTCATTTAATCTCCTGTAGAGAAATCGTGACTGATCAGTTCATCTTCCATACCGGGATCGATCGTTAACCCTGTGCCTCTGATGGTGAGTATGACGAGCTCGACAGAAGTGTCTTAGAAGCACGAAACCTTGATTCAACGATCATAAAATCAGTCGGTAATAAGAAGTAACCAACAACAAACTGCCTCACTAACTCTGAGTGAGCCATTATTCAGCAAGCGCCATGTAAAACTGCAGTGTCGAAACTGATTCACGTCAAGATCCTGTCAGTTCACCGAAGTTAACTGTCTCCATTCACTTTTTTCAAACCGTGCATGAGACGGTCGTAAGAAGCGATAGTTGTGTAAGGAATGTTACATTTCTTGCATCGATAATCATAACTTCAGTTTTCAACCGTTCCCTATTGTGCGGATGTAACATTATTATTGTATTAATTGGCAGCAAATATGCAGCAAAATGTGGATAAACCAAAATAATCTTTGCGATTTTCAGCTTCCAGCCCCACTCACCACCCAAAAAGATCGACCGGCAGTCGGTCCTGAAAAGGATCCACGAAGACGGCGAGCGAAAAACAAGTATGAATGTAGGGAACATGAAAAGGTAGCAAAGAAAAATGATGAAAAAAGAAGTGAGTTCCCCGAAAACAATAAATCAACACATTTACCGAAACAAGCTCGCCATTGACTGCGACACATTGCTACGTCGGAGAGTATCTCCAACCAGCATTGTGGATGAATGCGAACTCCTCAACCCGATTAAAAACACCTAGCAACTCTGCTCAGCGGAACGGTCAAAGCTTTCATAGTACGTGCTCACTTCACCGCCTGGCCGCTTGCGATCTTTTTCAACCATCGGCAGCCACAATGAATAATGCGCGATACGGCAGATGTTTCGTCAGCATACGGAATACGTGATTTAACCAGTGAAGACTGTGCATTTTCACCATCCAGTGCATCCGTTGCGAGCACGCGGCGACGGACTGTCGTGTTGCTCACAAAGACAGCCCACTTGATGTCAGCTAGCTGACGAAGACTAAGATGGCCGAACACTGAGAGTCTAGATGCATCTCTCGCACGAATGGGCCATGTCCCTGATCCACAGAGCAAAACTGGACGCATACACACACACATACACTGTAGACTCGATCATTAGTCGACAGACGGACGTCTTTGCAACGTCACAAGTGACATAAGTTGGCGAATGCACTATGTGATTTCGCTATCCTCACAGACACCTCGTTAGCAATACTTCAGGCTGAGATGACAGTATATGAAGAGGCAGAACGATCGACAGGGCCCAGTGACCACCCAGTAATAACAAGGTCAGTGTCAATGCCTATCCGACCATGTAACAACACTACACTTTGAAGGTGCGAATTGCATGTCACACGGACAAGGCATATCATTTGACTGATTCAGAATGGTCTGTTCGCTCTCTGCAAAAGATCTTAGTAAAGCATTGTCGCCTGTATACTCATTATCAGTCAGCTTACTAACTGGTGGGGGCTTAACTTCATGATTCTTGAGACCACTGAGTGCTCCTTCCAGAATGACGTACGTTACAAAGTCGCAAAGAAAGAGGGAGACTGGATATTTTTGTCAAACACCGCTTGGCGCGAAGAACGCTCGAGATGGTTTTCCAGAAATGCGCATTCCGTATCTAGAGCGGTCATGTAATGATTTCAACAAATTGACATATTTCACTGAGATTCTAATGTGTCAGGCAACAGTAAAAAGCGGTCTTTAGGTTCAAAAATACCACGAACGTTGGCTTGAGAATGGGAGTGCCGATGTGAGCAGCTTGAATGTGATAGGGACAAAGCTAATACTTGTAATTTCTACATGATTTCCTGGTACATTTTTTGAAAATGGGACTGATTGCTGATAATCACCAGTAGTGAGGCACCTATTCAGTCTCCCATATGGAACGCAGGAGTGTGGTCAGTTGAGATAGCAATCATATACTACCATCATTGAGAAGTACTGGAGGAAGAAAATCCGGACCTGGAGTTTTATCACGTTTTAAGATTTTAAGCTTCAAGGTCACTCGTTTCCGAAGGAAGATCGTCTGGAATGTCATAACTAACCAAACAACCTAAATCATCAACAACCAAATGAGCTGACTCTAGCCAAATGAATTGTCCCTCGAAGTGTTCCGTCCATCTGTCAAGTCGCCGCAACAGACTGTAAATCTGTGATTCATCTTCCTCATATACAATTTCAATAACATCTTGCCGATAACTATCGCAACCACGAATCAGGAAAAACAATATTCAGATACTAGCAAATAAAAACGCCTCCTCTGATTCGCCTAGAGGAGTAAATATGCATAAATGATAAATAACTTTTCAAACATCTCACCTGGTGAACGAATATGAATGTTGATATGCCCGATATACTAGAGTTAAGCAACAGTCAAACGAACCCAGTGCAATTGAGTACACATAGACTGAGTAGTTAAAAAAAACTATGGGTGTATAGGTAAATATCACTTACGTGCTTATCTAACGCCTTCTCCACGTGCAGAAGCTCTGATTCCATATCACGATTAGCCGATGCATTGTCATCCAATGTCCACCAGATTAATAAAAAGCCCGATAAAATAAAAGCAAGACAATAAATCAGCTGAAACAGTAAAGATGAGGATCCCCGGCGTAAGGCGCGTTTGAAATATGTCCAAAACATCCACAAGGGCGATCGTGAAACCATGCACCACACGGCAAAATTGTGAAGGAAGGGCTATAAATAAGGAAGAACAGCATAAGTTACTGATGAGTAGTCGGGGATTTAGTTAATTTCAAGTTGAACATCATTCATATTTGATCGCAACCTTCACATTCAGACATACTTTCTAGCCAGCTTCTTTCGAAAGAAGCTGGCCTACGCATCGCATCGATCCAGAGGGCCATATTGACTAGGACGCCGACCCTATCAAGTGCAACCATAGCAAACACGCCAAAGAGCAGTGGTCAGACAAAAACCAGCATGAGTGCTTACGTAGTGAGGCACGATCAAATGAGCATACAGTAGAACTATGTTTATGTCTACGGCGTTCCTGTTTTCCCAGAAAAGAGGAGGAGGGTTGGGAAACGTATTCCCGAACAAAGGGGCACTATGATCGCCCAACGATTGATCGTGATCACCGGTGTATTATCCAACACTGTTAAAAAACTCCTGGTATACTTTAAAAGTCCGGAGTAGTTTCTAATACATGTACTGGGCGAAGCAGTGGTTAGAATGAGATTAATGTACTACTCACCCTCCAAAGAGCTGGACCAGCCCCTCTCAGCCAAGTGAGTGAGACGTCTGAAGCGTTGGCTCCGTCTGGGGGTTCCCAAGAAAACCCTATCTTCTGTTGTTTCGCAGGTCATACTGTCGGGCCAGAGGGTCTGGAACGAGGTCCCCAGTCAACCTGTCTTCACAATATGAACGAAATGAATGTATCTGAAGTTGTTCGAACAGACCAATTCACTCAGTTTTAAGCTCTTCCTTCCCTATTTCTAAGTTCCATTTCTTGAAACCAAGACACGCGTAAGATAGTGGAGCCGCTGTTGACCAAACTATTAGATAAATAGTTCAGTAAGCTGTTCTGACGAAGGCGGTGTCGAATCTGCAACCGGATGTGTATTGAATCCCCAAGACGTGCCTATACGATCTCAACGTTGTCAATCACTTACATTTGTCCTTAGACAACAGAGGGATCACCGGTCTTTTCTCAAGGTCTCTGACTACAATGGAACCTAATTTCCGTGTCAATCCGAGATAACGGTCGCACTGAGTGTTTACGACAGAGCACTGCTTGACCGATTGGATCCTAGTGGCTGATCGTTGGTGCGCCATCAGATTTAGGACTCCCGTCAGAGTCATTTGACACATAACCTGAAAACACTGTTTGCTATAAAATCCGCACATGCCCGTACAAACAATAGTTCAGACGCAGCCAACAGCGTCTTCTACGATATACTCTTTGATCTTCTGAAACAAACCGAACACTCTAACCTCACTATATTTCTTGGCGATATAAACACAATTTGGTCGCCTCATTCTAGAACAGAAGCGGTAGGCTGCTACATTCTGTGTCCGAAAATGAGGCACTGACAATGGCGATCTGTTACAATTATGTCCATCTGACGGACCCTGTGTAAGTAGCGCTTCAGCACAAAAGCGGCATGCGTCACATGAAGACCACCCTGTGTTACCCAGCCACGGACAAAAAATAGTCATATCATCGTCAGCTATCGGTGGCGCCACTACATTAAAGA
>JTDE01001866.1:8208-26905 GCA_014338405.1 Paragonimus skrjabini miyazakii | reverse complement strand
AGCACAGCCCTCCGGACCAAAACAGCACACAAGCCTGGCCACAACGCCAAGGTAGCAGAAAGGGTCAACAGCAACCCGCTCGGTCACCAATTCAAAATCAACTAATGCGCGCCTGCTTGTCTCGGTCGCACATTACACTAGTACCGCCGTCTTATTCCGCATTGCGCACAACTCATTCAACCACTGACCGTCTTATTCTGTGTCCGTTTTAACGGCAACCTTGAGTCGTCGTAAGCAGCCGTCGATTCCCTCGACCGCACCAAAGACGCGCTAGCCGACGCAGTGATGCTGCATTATTTCGACGCAGACGCCACCACCAATATAGCAGTAGACTCTTATGTCACAAATGTTGTTGCCGTACTCCAATATTTCGTCAATGGAACTTGGATGCCACTTTCATTTTCCTCCAGACGCCTGTTACCCGCAGAAACTAGATACATCACGTTCGGTCGTGAGTTATCAGGTATCTACTCGGCCGTTCGTCACTTTCGATATGCCCCCGAAAGTCGCCAGTTTGTGATCTTCACTGGACGCAAACCGTTAGTATATACCTTCCGTAATCGTTCCCAACGACAATCGCCCCACGAAGTGCGTCATCTTGGTTTCATCCCACAGTTTTCAACATTGTGGCTGACGCTCTGTCACGCATATCTGCACTTGTTGGCCACGACATCATCGACTTGTCCGTTATGGCCGACGCACAACGTACGGAGAATAATCTCCGCGCTTCCTGCCAGCATTCGTCATTGCGCCTCGCGGAACTTCCGCTACCGACAGCCCCGGGAAAGATTTTATGCAATACTCCCGGTGGACACCCTCTTCCAGTCATATCTCCAGCCTTACGACGTCGCGTGTTTGATATACTATATAGCATTGCCCACCCTAGCATCCGGGCCACGACCAAACTCGTTTCCGATAGTTACGTCTGGTCCAGTGTGCAAAAGATTCTTCGCACGTGGGCACGATCTTGGCCAGCTTGTCAGGAAGCTAAGGTACACCGCCACCTGTCAGCCTTGATTGGCCGATACCCTTCGATTACCTCTGGACTCGCTCATCTTCACATCGATATTGTAGGCCCTTCGCCACTTTTAAATGACATGACCTAAATATTGACGTCGGTAGACGGCTTCACGCGATGGTCAGCGGCCGTCCCTATACCCGGTGTCCGTTCGAAGACTGTAACACTCGCATTTGTTGAGCGTTGGGTAGCCTCTCAAGGCTTCCAGGCCACATTTACAACCGACCGCGGCCCTCAATTCGAAGGCGATTCTTTGACGGAAACGTTAAACGTGCTTGGATGTCATCGGACACGGACTACGGCGCACCACCCGGATTCCAACGGCATGGTCGAACGCTTTCATCGACAGCTAAAAACAGCTCTTGCCGCCGTCGACACAATCCGTTGAACTGAAACCCTGCTAATGGTTTTACTCGGCATTCGCGCGGCCCTCACGACCGACCTTCACGTTTCCAGCGCTGAACTCTTCTATAGCAAACCGCTGCGTCATCCTGGCGATTACTACTCATCCGCCATAGACGCATTTCGATACGATGCTTCCTGCGCCAAGCAGCTTGCTTCGCACGTACGCCGCCTCCGCGTCACGGACACACTAGGAAAAAGCCGCGAAGTATTTGTTCCAAAAGGCCTCCAAGACTACACACGCGTGTTTGTTCGCGTGGATGGTTCACGACGACCGCCCGAGTGATCTTATGAAGGTCCATTCAAGTTACTTCAACGAAAGGACGGCTCTTACGTACACCAGCACCAGGGTATTTCGGACATTGTTAACATCGACCACCTGAAGCCCGCCTATTTTGACAGCACTGAGAAAGCCTTTAATGCTCTTTCGCAGTCCGTGGCCAGGCGTGCAACTATCTCTGAACAGCGTCGTCTGAGTACATCGTCATCGGCAGATGCAACATGACCGATGACGCCAGCACCCGTCGTAACACGTTTGGATCGTAGGGCGCATCGGTCTAACCGCCTTGAGGCAAATCAAGATTCAGTATGTCCTGTTCTATCTCAGCTTTATAAAAAACAATAAATGACAACTTTTGATAACCCAAAAAATCGCGATTTATTTTCGAAAACATCAAGAAAAACGTTTTGATGCATGTCCGCATATTTACGTTCGCCAGGCAAGTTTGCCACTTGTATATGTGCCGAAACTTACCTTTTTCTCTCTTCGATTCTGTGCATGCGCTCACGTCCTGGGTCTGTCGAAATTGACAACGCGATTACCGCCACGCAATCATTGCGCCCACTATCAGGACATCGACATGCGAATTTTCAAGTCCCCCATTCGTTTCGACACCGTAGAAGAGGACGCTCGTGTGGGAGCCCGCTGGGAACTGTTGGCATTAGTACTCCCCCGCCTGCGACGCAGGCGGGGGAGTACTAAGCTGGCACAGCGTGAACTAGACCAGGCCAAGAGTGACTGGCCACAGTTGGTTCTCAAGTAGATCGGAGGGTTGCGTTCGCAGTACCCTTCTGGTTGGGGCTGTGTAGTGACCTGTAGATAACCCCGGTCTGCCTGCTGTACGATCTGTTAAGTCCTTCCAAAAATCTTAATTTGCATTGTACATAGGATGATAAGGATCGTTGCCTGCTGTCTGCTTGTTGCACGCGATCGCGTTCGTTTGTTTGCATGCTTGTCGGCTTATGGGCGCTAACCGCGTCATACACATTCTTCCGGCTCGCTTGTGCGCCCGGCGGTCGGATCCTCAACCTCCCCAGCCACATTTGCGTGTCGGTGTCGTTTAGAGCTGATCATGACTAATTGTAATTGTCGTATAATATATTTTTGGTTTTCCGCGATTATCGGTATTTTTATTTCGCATCTGGTACTGTTGCGTATACCTGAGAAAGTGTCAATTTAGTGCACGTACACACTAAGCTAATGCCCACAGTTCTCAGCGAGCTCCCACCCGAGTATCCTCCCTCAGGGTTGTCGAAACAGTCGCAAAAGTTGAAATGTTTGAGTTGGGGCGCCCAGTGAGCATTCGCGAGGGACATCGACTACGCAATCGGAGATGATCGCGATCGGTGGTGCCACATGCCTCATGCTGCATTGAACAAAACATGCGACATAAGATGAAACAAAATCGGCTGAGTATCAATACAACGATAACTGAGGTACTCAGTCAAATCACGCGACAAAAGCGAACGTTGAATAAACAGCACGGACAAAAACACCCATATTTTGTGGCTTTAAAAACGTCTTTGCTGTTGTAGTTTTTGCAAGTGTTGGTGCGTACAATCTTACCTAAACGCTTCGGCCAATGTACTTTGCGTCTAGAACGAGCAGTGATCGATGATGATGATGATAGCGTCGGGAGTTCCAAGGCCGTCTCACCCGTGCTGCTGATGGGAGTCAGCGAGCATGGGTTGGCCGGTGGACGAGGAAGAACTCGATTGAGTACACGTAGTTGGAACTCGGCCTATCGGGGCTGATACGTGACGTTGAATTGTAGCCTATTGATAAGCTAGACAAACGCGCGCCCAGTTTCTGATGTTCTTTTGCACACCGGGCGAAACGTACCTATCAAATGTGTGCTTGGGTTTAGCCCGGATGCAAGGATGGGCATTACTGTGTAGTCTGTCAGACACAAGTTGTCGGAAAAGAATAGAAAACACAGGACGGGGATGTCCGGCGGAAGTATCGCAAAAAATAGTACCTGCAAATGCCGGCAAAGGCTGATCCGTCAGACGTAAAGCTGATTGTTGACAGGAAGCGCTGAAATCAGTTTCCGAATGATGGGCGTTGGCCATAGCGTTTAAGTCGATTGAGTCGTGACCAACTAGTGCTGACACTCGGGATAAAACATCCACCACAACATCCTCGCTGCCGGAAACGTGGCGCATATCTGACGTTTATTTGAGATACGAGGTCCAATTATCGAACTTCGTGGGGCAAATGTCCATCGTACCTATTGCGGAAGGCGAAAACCAACGGTTTGTGGTCGGTAAAAATCACGAACTGGTTTCCCTCGAAAACATGTCGGAAGTGGCGAACGGCTGAGTAGATTGCTAACAATTCACGACCAAACTTGCTATACCTTGTTTCACCCGGAAGTAGACATCTGGAGAAGAAAGCGAATGTTTTCGAGAGTCCATCAACGAACTACTAAACCACGGCGCCGACCGCGGTGTTTGACTCGTCAACGGCTGTATTATTTCCACGTCCGAGTTGAAATGATTTAACATGACGGCGGTAGCTAATGCCTTCTTAATTCGATCGAACAATTCGATGGCTGTCGCTGATAACTCTACGTCTCCGTTGACACGGCCGCGGAGTAAGTCCGTTAAAGACTGCATAAGCTGAGCGCAGTGAGGAATAAACCATCTGTAATAGTTGACTATTCCGTTAAATCGAGGGATGGCGGCGAGCGATGTAGGACGGGAAAAGTCGCGGATTATTCTTACTTTATCGATCAGTCCTCGAATTCCATGCTGATCAACATGGTGTCCTAGGAACTCTGTTGCATGTTGGCCAAAACGCATTTGTCCGCAATAATCGTTATCCCCAAAGTTGCTAATCTGTTGAAGAGCTGTCACAGAGGAGTCTGGTGTTTTTATTTAGAAGCGCTTGCAACTAATAAATCGTCGATGTAAAGGCTTACAAAATCTAGACCTCGTGTGACGCCTTCGATAAAACGTTGAAACGTTTGTGCAGCGTTTCGTAAACTAAACAGCATACTTAGAAATTCGAATAAGCCGAATGGTGTGATGATGGCTCTCTTCATGTCGTCCCCGCCCGCAACTGGGATATGGTGTTAGGCACGCACAAGATTGATTTTCGAGAGCACACGGGTACTATGAAGGCTAGCCGTGATGTCTTGTGTATGCGGAATCGGGTACCTGACAAGTACCGTGGCGTTGTTAAGTGAACGATAATCTCCACAAGGGCGTCAGTCGCCTGA
Organism: Paragonimus skrjabini miyazakii; assembly: GCA_014338405.1. Lineage (NCBI taxonomy): Eukaryota > Metazoa > Platyhelminthes > Trematoda > Plagiorchiida > Troglotrematidae > Paragonimus > Paragonimus skrjabini miyazakii. Next base: position 21,982 of record JTDE01001866.1, on the reverse strand, counting down.
CGCTTTAGGGACCATGTGGAATGGTGAGGCCCAGGGGCTACTGAAAGGACGGATGATTTCGAGCTGGAGCATGTGCTCAAACTCAGCACGAGCGATTTTTAGCTTATCCGGTGTCAACCTGAGAGCTCTGGTGCACAGTGGCCGGCCTGCCGTGAGTATGTGGTGCCTGGTGGAACCTGTGGCGGCAGGTAGAGATGAAGACTGTCGAAGAACAGTCGAATACTTGCCTGTTAGGAAATTAAAGGAAGTTAGTTTCATAAAGCCTTGATACACAGGACTGATTGATGCCTTGTCGGTTGAAATCCCGGTAACGGCAAGCTTTGTCTTTTTATTGACCAGACGGCGTTGTCTGGAGTCTACGAAAAGGTTCAGTTGCTGGAGAAGATCGATGCCGATTATTGCCATTTAGACGTCAGCGAACGTGAAGATCCAGCGGAAGGGCCTACGAAAACCTAAGTCAGGTGCGCGAGAACGCTGACCGAACATTTTAATAGTGCTACCATTGGCTGCGCAAAATTTAGAAGTGACCGAACTGTTCAAGTCGTGGGCTTCGTGTGGGATCACGCTAACCTCAGCACCTGTATCGATAAGATAACGGATCCCCGACTGGTGGTCACTTAGGAGGAACAGACGACCAGGCGAACGAGCTACATCGGGAGCCATAAGGAGTTGGCTGACCTGTTTACTGACTGTACCAAAAGTACGGGGCTGTCGGCATCTTCGGGCTGGTGATACCAGCTGTGGTCGGGATTAGCGTTCGGTGGTGGTTGATAAGGTGTACGCGACCCTGATCGGCCATTATGTTGTCGAGAGGGGATAGTCGAGCAAAAACCCGAACGCTGCGTCGTTGAAGCCTGAAGTTGCCCGAATAGACTAGCTATTTGAGCAGTCAAAGTGGCAATCGCGCCTTGACCATTCGAAGCGAGTCAGGAAACAGTGATGCCGTATGTCCCCAAATCCGATCGGCAGTATCGGCTAAGGTTGACAACCTTACTAACGGGTTTGCGCTGAGGATGCTTTGCATATCCTTAGGCAAACGTTGAAGTCACTTCTTTTTATGTAGAGTCGCTCCTGCGTGTGTCGTGCTTGCCAACCGTTGCATGTGGCGAGGGAGCTCCGATAGTTTACGGCCACCGAGCTCAGTCGCTCTTGGAAGCTGAGAAATACGTTGGAGGTCTGACAAACTAACGCGTTTAATTAAGGCTAGTTTGAGTTGCTCGTAGGGTTTTGAGGAGTCCGTTAACTCCAGAATATCATCCACCTCTTCAGTGACGTGAGGGGGCAATGCCGCAACTACGTGATGGAAACGGGTTAGCCCTGAACAAATTTGCCTTAATGCGAACGTGGTTTCTAACTGAGCAAACCACGATTTAGGATTGTTCCTTCGAAATGGCACAAATGGTACGCCTAGTACATTGACCGAAGCGTCCGGCAAAACGTAACATCCGGCATCAATTATGGCAGAATGGATAAAGAATCGGGTTAAAAACGAGTATATAAGATATATAAGAATAGTAACTCACACTTGTATAAAAGATATACCTGTGGAAAAAAGTGTGTCCTAGAAGGCTCACCAATTTGTTAGTGAACGGAAGCAACAGTGTATGAAGGAAATTGATTATTATACGGACTCACAAATTAAGTGCACGGCACACTAAGTCGTCTTCCCAGGTACGGGGTTACCAGGCGCAAAATGTGTAAAAAGGTCGTTGAGAGGAGAGACCGAACATTAATTCCACGAAATATACGAAGGGTCTCTTATAGCGTTAGAAAGGGCACCGACATGGAACTTAGCTAGAAGAGCTAGAGATCGGCTGTCCACGAGCTATTCGGCTGGGAGCGTGTGAAACACGTGTACTTTTGGGTTCGCGCCGCAGTCAAATGACATGCAGACAAACAATCGGACAACATGCATCATGCGAACTTCCTTAATAGCCTAGGTACAATATGCAACTGTTAGTTTTGGAACTATTTTACACATCATACCACAGGCAAGTCAGTGAAATCTCTAGGTCCCATCACTATCACCATGTTCCATTGTCCTTTTGGCACTGACTGGCTGATCACCAGCACCAAGTCTCCAGCAGCAAGACCTCGAACTCGCGTTGTCCACTTCTGCCGTCTCTGTAGTTCAGGAACGTATTCGCTGATCCATCGCGTTCAGGAAACGTCAGCTATACGTTGGGCTCGTCGCCATCTTCTTGTCAACTTTGCGGCGGTCGAGGTGAGCACACTGCCTGATGAACTAAGCTTCAGCATCAGTACGTAGTGTTGGCGTCTGAGGTTGGAAGGAGTTACACAACGACAACTTCAGTGTAACCATGCAATTTTCCTAAGCAGCATACTTTATGAGCAGCGCGGTGAGAAACTGTGGAACCAACTGACACTGCCTAGGGTGGTGAACACCTAAGTCTGTTTCTTCGGTTTTCGATCTCTTAGCCAACCAGATAAGTCTTTAAGTTGCGTTGGCCACACAACTTGATCTTTCCACAGGAGTTCCGGGCTGTTAACCCGCACTCATCCCCTATGGTCTTTCTGGTGCATACCTGGAGAATTTGAATTTGTAGTGTTACGTTTGATGTCCACATTCCGCCAGTCGTCCTGACTAGACAAGTCGTGTACATAGGACAGCCAATTGACGAAAGACGTTCCAACTCGATTAGAGGTATTGCGTATAAATTGAAGAACAATTACTGAGTTCATCCATAGCGTCATGGATTTAACTTCCTTCAGTAACTGCCTTTTGACGTCGTTGGTCAGCTTGGTAGCAAGGGCAGCCACTGTCAGTTCCATCCGAGGTACACTCACAACACGCACAGAGACGAATCTTGACCTACCAACAACCAGCAGTAGACAGGTTCGTCCGTATTCACGTACAGAAGCGCACCACCCAGGTGGTCTACCAAGTTGGAACCAGTAAGTGATTGAGCGTTCAAGGAGACACCCCGACATTTGACAGCGCCATCATCAACTACCCTAACTTCGGTGGGTATGATAGATTTTATTATCAAACGTCCTGGTTGACTGCCACGTGCTCCCGGTCTGCAGATTTGAACACTGGATGGCGCGGTAGGTAACAGATGGTTGACCGTCTTTTCTCTCCTTCAGGCACCGGAACTAGTTCAGCTTGTCCATTGTTGATCTACTCCTCCCTCTTTGACATATAAACCTGATGTAGCATCTTTTCTTGTATAAGGCGCGTTTTTGAGCTGCTAAGTACGTGATAGGCTAGTTTTGCGTCGTTTGGCGGACTCGGCTGGCCATTCTTCAGAGAGAAGGCTATCTGGTTTTAACCGCCAACGAGGGTCAAGGACCTTCTCATATACTCAAGGACATTGTGGTCCTCAGCGGACGTAAAACGCTGGATGCACTGGATTCCACTGAATTCAGGGTTAAACATTCTCTGTAGTTGAGGTGGTTCTGATGCTTCACCAGGCTAGTGGTATGCCGAAGCTTCTACTATGCGACCTTTCGTCTCTGTTAGCCATAACAACATCCAGCTCTTAGGTCCACGTACAGCGTACTGGTCTTTACCTTAGCCAAACCTCTGATCCAGGACCCAGTGAGCCACCTGCACATCATATCCAATCGGCACGGAGACTGTTGCCCAAGGAATCACAGACAACAGCACATCACTTAATTGGGGCCGGGCTTGCTGTTGCTCGCTTGTGGGTACAACACTGGGAAACTTAGGCAAAGATTGCACGGAGCAGACCCGATTAACCGCTAGGCTTACATTTGCATCCAGGCTTTCTATTTCAAATGATACAACACTTACCCGGATTTTAATATAATCGGTTATTGTCTTCAAGGTAACCTTTGATACCTGCTGTTTCAAGCAAGATATTCTGGACCAATGTGGCATCCGATTCATTGTCGAGGAAGGCGTAGGTTTTTACCGTATATGAAGGCCATTTGATTATGACAGGCATTACTCCAAGTGCTACCTTGATTTTATTTGATGAGGCTGTTGCATGGTGCACCTTACCCTCACTTTCCACCGGTGGCGAGTTTCTGTTTTGCGTTTCGTTTTCTTGATGCAGTGAAGGATGATGTCGCTGAGTGCATCAAGTTACATCACAAACCTGCCTTTTCCTACATGCCTTTGAACGGTGGTTCGGATTTAGACACGGGCAACACAGCTTTTTTTATTTGACAGCTTCGTGGCGACCGTCACCAATTAGCGAACTGGATTCTGAATACTGGTAGGTATAGTGTGCCGCTTCGCACTTAGCACACTGCAGTTTGTGAACATTCCTGTGAATCCAAGAGATACGGTCAGGTACATATGCATTTGCGGTATAAAAACCATCACCGTCCCAGACAGGTACCCAATTCCTCACATCCACGATTCATCCATCGGTCTACACGGTATGACCATTTTCTCGAAGCTTGATCTGGTTCGGGCATGACGCCAAATCCCCGTGGCCCCAGACGACGCGACGAAGACGGCAATCACTGTCCCATTTGGACTGTACGAATTCGTTTGAATGCCATTTGGGTTGCGAAGTTCAGCTCAGACCTTTCAGGCGTTCATGGACCAAGTCCTCCGTGGTCTGCACTTTGCGCTTGTATATAACGACGACATTCTGGTAGTGAGCAAGGACGCATGTCAGCACACGTCACACCTCTGTGCAGTTTTCGAACGCTTCGATCAGTGTGGCACAAATCTAAGCCCGACGAAATGTGTTTTTGGGGGTAGACTCTATAGATTTTTTAGGTCACCGAATCACCGGTGACGGCATTAAGCATCTGCCAGAGAAAAGCGTTGCCCTTAAAGAGTATCCATCACCACAATCCCAGGAAAGCCTACGTCGGTTTCCAGGCGTTGCAAATTACTACTGCCGTTTCGTCCCGCACTGTTTGGAGTTGTTGAAACCTCTCAAAGATCTGTTAAAGGATAATCCCAAACATTTCGTTATACCACCCTTGGCTAAGGTGGCATTTCTTGCAGCTAAAGACGCGTTATCAAAAGAAACGATTCTGGCACGCTTGCGTGTAGACGAAGGTTCAGATCTCATTTTACAGACCGATGCATCCCAGTCAGCTGTCGGTGCGGTTCTGCAACAGATCGTGAACGGTCAATTCTAGCCTCTAGCATTTTTCTCCCGCAAGCTTCAACAAGCGCAAAAGCGCAATAGTACCTTCGGTCGCAAGTTGCTTAATATCTTTCTCGCCATTAAACACTTTGGTCGCATGTTGGAAGGCAGGCGGTTTGCTGTCCTAACGGATCACAAACCGCTTATTTATTCTTTTAACACCAGGCCCGACCATGATTCTCCGCGAGAAATTTGACAGTCGAACTACATTTCTCAGTTCACAGCGGATATATGATATATCGCAGGAGATAAAAACACCGTCGTTGACGCCTTGGTCAGTGTTACTTTAAATGATCTACACCGAAATAACACCACTGATTTGGAAGACTTAGCTGGAGAACAAAACAACGATCCGGAGTTGCAGCTGTGTTGCATCTCTTCCGTTCTCAAACTTTGGGAGTTACCTCTAACCAAATGCGAAGGCACAATCCTATACGATACAATGACATTCAGCCCTCATTTATTTGTACCAGTAAACTTCAGACATTCTGTTTTTAACGGTTCCCACTTTTTGTTTCATTCTAGCGTTCGTGTCACCGTTAAGCTGAATTCAGACCGATTTGTATGGCCTAACATGCATAACGACATACGAGAATGGGCGAGTACTTGCCTTGATTGTCAACGCAGCAAAGTCCACCGGCATACCATCAGGGCCTCTGGAAAATTTGCTAAGCCGGACGCACGGTTCAGTCATGTCCATGTCGATATAGTCGGGCGTTTGCCGTATTGAAAAGGTCATCGGTATATATTGACGTGCGTTGACCAATTCACCAGATAGCCAGTAGCACTACCTCTCCTCAACACGAATACCAGAACCGTTGTGTGGGTGTACATGGACGGGTGGATTTCAAACTATGGTGTTCCAAATACTGTAACTGCTAATGGAGGTGCACAATTTCGATCGGCGCTTTTTAAAGACTTCAACCGGTTACTCGGAGTCGATCCCATCAAAACCACTGCATACCATCCGACAGTAGATGGGTTGGTCGAACGCTTCCATCGTCAGCCGAAGGCCGCCTTGAGAGCCCGGCTAGAGCCCCAGCATTGGACTGACCAACTACCTCTCGTCATGCTTGGAACTTGATCGCCCGTTAAAGAAGACATCGGTTGCACGGTGGCAGAATTAATTTACAGTACGACAGTTCGCTTCCCTGGTAAACTGTTCTACAAGTCGAACGCCAGCCAAACTAATTTTGATGCTGCCACCTTCGTGCAAAAGTTGAGTCATCCATGGCTAAAATCCGGCCCTCGCCCACCAGGTTAAACACCAGACAAGAACAAAAACATCCCATCATGGACTTTTGTGATCTTGTTTTCGCTCGTGTCGGCGCCGTCAAGGCCCCTCTCTTAATGCATATTCTGGGCCGTTTCGTGTGATTAAACGATTCCCCAAGTTATTTTGTGATCGATCGCAATGGATCCGACAATACAGTGGGCCTTGTTAGACTTGAATTTGCTCATCTCGAACCCCGCCTACATCCTCCCACCGCCTTTGATGTCGATCCCACTTCTACCGACTCGCAGCTGGCCCAACCCGTGCGTAACGAACAGCCCGCACCTCCTCAATCCAACTCGGAGACCCCTGTTTATCTTCCCCGCACACACTTATATCGAACAGCCGGATGACAACCAGTTTTCAGAGGGTAGTGTGCTTAAAATTTCCCCAATTTTATCCAGCGGTTTCACTCTTCTAACATTCTAGACAGAGGTTCTGATGGTGTTGTAAATATTTTCATATTTCGCTTTATTTTGTATACGCTCTACGACACTCTTCCTTGTATAGACTGAAAACCAGTTGTTGAAATCGATTCTACTTACCAGTAACGGTAGAAGACATAGGTCGCAAGATGTTAACACTTCGTTCACTCTCTTCAGTCCTTTTTCATGCGCGCGTCTCCTCTCCATGATGCCCTTGTCCCACATGGATCAAGATTGCCTACAGGGAATTATTCAGCGACTGCAATTCGAACTGACTGCTCGCGTTCATACATTGGCACTGAGTTGGTTCCCTACACATCCGATGGTCATTCACCGAAAGTGAGCTCGTGGCAGTAGATTTTTATTGTTCGCTGCGATTAAGGAAATGCTCATTGGTTAGGACGGTTAGAACTCTATGGTTCATAGGCAGAAACGTTCAACAAAATGTTAGTCATGACTGCGGCAACACGTCTGACCTCATCGACTTCACTGAAACACCTCATGCACATTTTTAAGAAGGATTTTCAAGAAAATCTTAGATGTTCATAGAAAAGACCGTCTCACTCGAAAACAAGTACAATTATCCACGTACATAAGTAATTTTGACCAAAGTAGCGGCGGGGACACAATGGCATAGCATGCAAGAAAAGAATTACCGAGGCAATGCTCTGTAACCGGTTCAGTTTGGTCGTGTGTGCACCACGTGCACAGATGTAGTTTTAAAGGCCTTACCGGTGGTTTACCCTAGTTCAGTACACAACTTGTAGGCTCAACGAAAGTTGCATACGCCTTTATCTGCCACGAAGCGTCAACTGTGATCGGTTTTCAAATAGACGCCACCAACATTTTCGGACAGTCAGAGTAATTTCGATAGCCGATGACCACTTACCCCACCAACTCACACCAACCTTTCCAAAATGCAAGTTACCCGTGAGTTGTCAGTTACCCGCCGGTTAAGTTTGTCACCCGCGCGCTAAGTCAGGAGTGTCACGTGATTAATTTCGCATAACAGAATTTGGAGGGTTTGTGAATCTTTCTACGACAACACTAACGATGTGTTAACGGGTCGTAGTAAAGCCGTTCTTTTCTTCACCCCAGTGTCACAATGAAACACCCAGCTGTTCAAATCTCAAATCCAGGATTTGATTAAGGCCTGAGCCTGTTGACGTTCTGGTGCTTGTCTGGCCAGATACGGAGATTGATCAGACTGCGTTTTCTGTCGATGCGAATGCGTTCGGTAGTGGTCTAAGGGTGAGGGTAAAAGAAAAGAGGTGACAAATCCTGGTTGTCATGAACATCAAAAACAAATGATACTTTGATTAGTATCAAGTAGGGAAAAGATTGTTCCAACATTTGTCTAGCTCTGTTTTGAATACATCTACGCTCGAGATCACAACAGTCTCTGGAGGCAATTTGTTTAACGAATTGACTACCCGGTTAGTGAAAAGGTTGAGTCAAACGGCCAATCGTAATCTTGTTCACTTGATTGTGAACCTGACTTAAAATCAACCAAATCCCCGACTAGTCATCAGTAATCTAAAATATCGCATTGCAGGTTTAATAAGATCGACGATTTCGACCTATCTAGGTAGTCCTAATCACGGGGTTATCGATTGGCATCAACAGACAGTAACTGTGGCTCATATCGAGACGATCGGGCAGCCTGATCATTACTCACAAGCGAAAGTGGTTGAGTGTTGATATATAATAATTCGGTCTTGTCTAACGTGAGATCAGTTACTCAGTGGTAAACACGGTTGCCTCATGAACAGCGTGTCCGTGGTTCAAGTCCCGGCAGTGGCGATGATATGCACTACTGACGAGCACTAATGAGAGCGAACCTCGAGTCTAATGCTTCTTTCCGAGAGGGGCCGACTGGATATTCTATGGGAATGCGACAGCTGCGATCAGTTGTGGGTAATGTTCAACTTGAGACCTATGACCCCAAACCTCTTTCCTGGCGCATCACGAACAAACATACCAGGGGATTTTTGCCGGTGTGGTGAGTTACCTCGTACACTTCATTAAGGTCCCCTCCTACCCGCCGGCGTTCCAGCGAGCAGAAACTCAGCGAACTTAATTGGTTTTTGTAGCTTGGACCATTCATACACCCACGCAGTATCTGTGGCGAGCCTCTGCACTGTTTCGGAGACGGCTGTCTTTTTTGAGTAACGATGACCAAGCTTGGGCACAATATTCCAGGTGGGAGCGAACCATGACCGATTACATTGGAATAACATTGCTGGACATGGGTTGGTGTTCGCGGATTTCAGTCTATATAACGCACGCCATGCCTTCGTCTATGATGCAGCACGGTGAGCAGATGGAGTAAACGTACTTGTGACTTGCATGCCCAGGTCTCTTGTTCGCTGTTTAGTTGCTAGTTCGACTGTCTGTCCACGCACATTCCGTAGATATCTGAGGGTCGATTGGAGAGAAATGGCGAGAACATGACTTTTGTGGTAAATCCCACTTTGATGTCCATTCGAAGATCTTCAGAATGTCCTGCTGAAATGCGTCCGATTTCGAAGAACTTCTCACCAGCTTTAAGTTATTTGTATACAAGTATTATGAGTAGATTCGGTTGTAGATCAATTCATTTATACATACCAAGAAGAGCAAAGGGGCGAGGATTGATCACTGAGGTACTCCACTTGAGGGAGAACCTTTGTCCGATAGTACTTCTCTTATTCTTACTGTGCGTGACCTACCAACCAGAAACACCTGCTCCCACCTACTGCTTCTTGAAGATATTCCAGCTTCTCATAGCTTCCAGACCAAAAACATGTGGTTGACAGAATCGAGGGCTTTCTGGAAACCTGGACAGCGTGCCTCGACTAGTTCTTCATCCAGATTCTCCGTGATAGCGTCTAAAAACTTCAGCGGATTGGCGAGGCAAGATCTACCCCCTAGAAGGTCGTGTCGAGGAGCTCTGAGAACCTTCTGCTCGCTGAGAAATCTGCGGATCCTCTCTCGTAATGTGCGTTCAAAATTTTATTGAGGACATCAGTCAAGCTTATTGTCAGCAATTTCCGACCTTTAATCGTTTACCATCTTTGAAGATGGAAATTATGTTGGCTTCTATCCAGCTCCTCACAACTACCCCTATCTCTACTGTGAAACTGAACAGTGATCTTTGAGTGCTGCCTCTGGATCACTCATCAGCATGCAATGAATATATTTTGCGTATCAGTTGGCAAGCATAACTGTTGGTGAAAATAACCTAAGGGTGTTTTCTGTTTGTGAACGTGTTCCTGCACCTACGTAGGTCATGTCAACTTTGTCTGATCACACCATCTCGTGGTAACCTTTAGAGAATCAAGTGAAAGATTTCAACTAACTTGCTTCTTTTGTTGAGTGGAAAGTGAGCGGCAAAGTGATAAAAAGGCAGAGAGGTTGTTCGCGTCGCCAGGTTTGCCGATTGAATGAACCAGCTTCCTTGGAATGTTTTGGAGGCAACCCAAAGACATTGGGTGATAGTGTTGTGGAGAAGGTGCCGGAGAATCCTCTCGTCATGATGTTCACTAAAGACATTAGACAAAGGCTCCATTGAAGCTTACAGCATTTCATGAAAAGTGTTATGTGAGATTGTCTTATAGATGCAGATTCAGCTAAATTCATTCTGGAGCATTTAACTTTAGCAGTATCTCCATGAATTGACAAAAAACATTTCACGAAGGCTCTGCAAATATGGAAGTTGAATGATTGATTCAGGTCAGCCCCAGTGCTGGTCTCAACACAGTAGTAACGACACCCCGAACGGAAGAAATCAGATAATTATCTCTCGGACGCAATTGTACATCTTGCTTTCAAATATGTACCAACTCGTCAGTAAGGGGAAATAGGTTAACTGAAAATAACCGCATCCGCTACGGCTTGAATTAGAGCCACGATTGATACAGTTTGTGCGTCATGTGTTTCTGGGGCTTTCAGGAAGTCGCAACTGTGGCGATCGGTTTTCAACAACATCTTCAACCGAGAGACCTGAACACGGAATAAATTCAGAAACATCGATATTAGTAACAGGCACTCCAGGGGTAGAAACGGGTGGATTACAGGGAAACTGATAAATGTGTCTACAGTGAACAGATCAATCAAGTGAATCAAGTATGCGACACATTTGTATACCCCGGTTATTGATCGTGATCCGTCGGGATGATCGAAGGTCACTGCCAAGACGATACACATCTTCGGTTGGCTTCAAACTAAGCATGTTAAATCGGAGAACACGGTTTTTATATAGCTTGGCTTGGCTAATTACGGTTTGTGAGTGGTCGAATTTTGATACTGTATCGAGAAGTTATCCAGACTTTTCTTCAGTTTTTCGAAATTAGTCGGGTTGATAGATTTGATCGCACTTTTCAGAAGACGCACGAAATTCTAAGCGACACCGCCTATGCGCAGTGGAGTGGGTGTCATTGTCAATGACTAATGCACATGGTACTCCTTCCCGACTGAACGGTTTTCGCAGTGCAATAAAGTGAAGCCCACATATGTTGACGAGGTAAACTAAAATTCCGGTCAACGTGAATATGACACGGGACCAATCAAAGCAGAGTATATACCCAAGATAGGAACGCAATAGGTGGCACGCATTCGTTGCCAGGCTTCACAAGTCATTGGCCAAAGTGTCCATTTTGGTAGCCGTGATTACGTCTTGTGTACAAACCGAATGCAAACTTTAGAAATGTTGAAAAGATCATCTTACCAATCTGGTCACCAGAAATTCAGATGGATCATAACTTGCATCATTGAATTCCCAGATGACCGGAAAGTAAGTCAATTAGTACTGCTGAAGTTAACATAAGGGGGACAAAAATTGTAGCGCAAAGGCACAACAATCCATCAGGGGTAACAGCGAATTCATCCCCAGTTGATTTCGTCAAGGTCTGTCGCATCATTTTTGAGATCGCTGTGTCTTGCTTGAATAGTATTGAAAGATGGCCCTAGGTTTTATTATCTCCCTTAAAATTAAACTGCATTACTCATATCTGTTCTCACATCAGCTACTGCAACCGTTTCCCTTACTCTTATTCAGTCTGAGCCATGTACATCTCTGAATGTCAAAATAAAACCTTCTCCTTTATTTTTTATTGAGTAGCTTATGGTTCTCATTGTTTCTCGATGCGCAAGCAGTCGTCCTGTCTCGACACACCCAGTGACCACTTGGTTGAGTGAGTTCAATTTCGTTTTATCGTACCCCATTACTGAGCGGTGCCTAGTTGTCAAATTTATTGTGCGGGCACATTCTTTGTTAAATTTTTGAGGACGTTTCATATTCGAGGCGAGAGATTTCGTCTTCATATGCATTGATTCAATTAGTACCGTATTAACTCTGGTTTTTACGAGCACCCTCTCACTAACTGTTTCGAAGGTAGACTATCTTCTCTACCGTTGGATATTGAGGAAGGCACTTTTGGATTAACCGATTACACGTAACTCGGTGTGGGCTTGAATCGTTAGCAAACGATTCAATATTCCGGCGTTTGTGGGACTCAAGAATTCTTTGCCAGTTACCGTGGCTGCACCCATTATTTAATGAAGTAGAAATTGCGTGGCACAATTCTTGAGTGACACGAATGATATCTGACCGAGAACCTGGATGTATCTAAGCTAATAATATGTCCGAGTGACCATCCTGTTCGTAATCGGCATTCCGAGCTAAATGGTCAGCATAAGTACTGCATTTTGCACTATTGTGCTTGATATTGTATGAATACGGAGCAAGGGCAACACGTCATGTCTAAGGCACTGTCGTAAAATACCTAGCAAAGGATTTGTTGGCACTATAAATGTATTTACGCCTTTCATTTTCAGTGACTGTGGTGAACTAAACACGAAGTATGTATTCGTAATGACTGATGATCGCCAAGCAACCAGCCAGCCCTGTTTCTGTCTGTGGATATCCACGCTGTGCTGAACTGATGCGTCTGAAAATGCAAATAGTAAGATGGCCCTCTTGTTCCACTACTCACTGCTGATGGAATTCATTTTTTCCAGGAAAAGAAATAAATTGTGAATCTCGATGAAGAAGAGCATTTCGACCAGAATGCGCGTCGACGTGCCACAGCTTGCACTGGTAAAACATACGTTTAATATATGTCACTTCTCTGTATTGTGCGCGTTGTTTTTCCTTCTGTGGCACTTTGAGGAGGGCTCTAGTTAGAAGGTTGATTAGATTTTAAGGTTGTAGGGACAGTGGTGGAATGCAAATATGATTAGACTATGCAGCAAGTTACCAATGGGGGGAAATACTAGAGAAAATATCGGATTTCAGCGTACATTGTATTGTGTTAATATTGATCCGGATGGCCGCTCTGTGTGATTGGCTGTAAAATACGCAGTGAGAAGCGCTTTCGATGTGAACAAGGTAGTCAACACGGAGTTTTGATTACTACGTGATAATCACTCTATGTTGTAACTTGGAATACGTCCTACGAGCGCGTAAACAGACAACGGAATAACGGTTAGTGAAACGGTAGATAACGGAACGGCGTTCAACGGCTCTGAACGACCGACTACGAAAAATGCACGATTAATACGAATCTTCCCAGCCAATCCAACCGCTTGAGGCTACTGAACGAACACAGAGAAAAGACTGGCCTCCGGACAGAGCTACTTTATGTCTCTCAATCCGAAGACAACACGGTCACAAGCTAGACAACATTTAAAGGGTTTGTGACCAATCAGGAAGCAAGGACAGAATTGGACCAGACAAAGATCCAGACAGTACATTGATGTCCCAAGTAAAGTACGTGCGTTTGGGCGGGGCGCCAGGATTTTGCACAAAGGTTGAGAACACACGTGATAAGGGACGTGGCACATGACCGTGCTGACTATGAAGGTCACTACAATTGGTAGTGAGGTAGGCCACTGCGAAGTCAATAAAAACGATATTTTTGTGGAATTGGGTTACTCCCCGACAAGCCCCTTACGAAGATTGATAGTAGGTCGTCCTCTTCGGGTCAACCTGAATG
>JTDE01001865.1:87381-117708 GCA_014338405.1 Paragonimus skrjabini miyazakii | reverse complement strand
CCTTGGGAAAGTCTAAAAAGTGGGCGGTGGAAGTAATTCGATCTGTGTAAAGTCTATGTGTTCGATTCTGATCTGAGAAATCTGGTCCGATTTGTTGATACCAGCAACACTCATCAAACTATGAAGAGAATCGAAACTGAGGCAAATACCACTGTGTCCAGTTTCGAGATGAATCAACTCCACAGACGTTCCAGACCGTCGTGTGGGCGGAATGACTGGACCCGCCTCAGAGGTAATCTCTCCAACGAGTTCTTCAGACTGGTCGGTGAACTCTGTGAGAGGATATCATCGTGCATATTAACATGAATAAACGAGAAACCTCAGTGTAATAGGTGTGACTTCATAGTTCAATCAGTGGGGTGCAATCTGCGCAACAGCCTGCCACTAATCCTAGTATTTCAGAAGATGACATTTTCATGTGTCCACTGCTTCATATACAGCAACTACACCAAACCACTCAACCTCTGTGGCAATCATATTGTTAGTAATAACCTAGAAGGTAATCAGGTATATAGTCAAGTAGCTAATGCAAATAAAGGCGGACACATTTTCCCACTACTCGCGTTAAAGCTGCTACAAGCGTCGACTGAATTCAAATATGCAGGTTACGGAAGATCATTGGGTTTAGATTTGATGTAAAGGGCTACGGTATCTCACTTACCAGCGTCCCTATCGTTGAAGAATACAATTATATAAGTTGTACAAATCGTTTTCCCCATATACTTTGTATACAATGTCTGTTAATCAACATGGGTCAAACTGAACACAAATAAGTCATAGCTCATTCATTTTATTGAGGAATAGGGCTTAGCTGGTATACATGGCGTAGAAGATGCATTTTTTCAGTTCTTATTGAATACAACGAACATAAATGCTACAACCCAGATTAAAGTTATCATCCAAGGGCACACTAGACTGCGTTCTTAATCCGGAAGGGGATTCATATACTACTACATACACTCTTTTTTGTTTGAATGTTTGAATGCAAATATTTTACAGATCATGAGCGGTTGCTATGATGGAAGGGAACAAGTGATCAGTGATAAACACTAATGTATCGGACTACTTAAAATTAGTAAGTAGCACGAAATTTGTCTGCCAGATGACAGCGCAGAGCCCGCTTCATAGAGGGCGATCAAACGCATCGGAAACTTCCATCAGTTCCAGAGGGTATCCATCAAATAAGCGACAATCCTGCAGCATTTTACACTAGATGTTAGGGGTAAGCTGTACGACAGTACTGACTAGACAAACTCAGGAATTCAAATTCGTCGGGGGAATACTGTCTTGTTATCGGCGTCGTTATAACTAAGATATCCGGCACAGGATCGCAAGCAAACATTCGTTCAAATTGCTCAAATCGGTCCTAGTGCGCAGAACCGGCCAAACTTGAACAGACTACTGAAGCGTAAAAGACGCATGGTATCTGTCTAATAGGTTTAATTGTATCATGCTAGGCTGTTCAAAAAGCTCTATCGAGGGAGTTGACTTGTAACTGTTAACCCAAAAAATATTTTGCGGTAAAGGTCAAAACTGACTGTCAATTCCGTGTGACAAGTTGACATGTAACGATGACCAACGTGTATCTAAAACAGTAACCCTTCTACAAAGTTTAAAAACGGTGAATGATTGAACATAAAAGACCTAGTACAAAAGTACAAACTGAATTATTGCATGTCATTCTTATTAGGAAAGATAGTTTGTTGTCTAAACATCAATGTCACACAATCAGTAGTTACGGCTAATGTCTTTGCTCTAGGATATTCGTGCATACCATCTATAAAAGCGGGCCAGCACACTTACCGCTCAGAGGAATCCGTTGATTTTTCAGGTGTGACAAAGCAAGACAAAAACAGTGACCTGTAGCTACGAAACTGTTACGTTTTATTTGTAAATCTACCAAACTTGTCCTACCGGTACCACACAAATAATGTAGGTAGCTGTTTGCTGTCCAAAAGAGACGATAATTATGTCAGATGCAAACTTCGGTCAACTGTAGAACGTTCGTTCAACATCAAAAAGGTTGTGTGGTCACTAAGATGATGACGTTAATGCCATCATCATCGGGAAAGGATCGCAAACCCTCAGTAGCGAAACCCAACATAATTTATAGATTCACCTGCGTTTGCCTTATCTTAAGTCACCTTGAAACAAAAATCAATTAACACGCCCCTTGACAGCTGGCTCCTAATACAAACGGGACTGATTGCAGTGAGATTACGAAAATCCCGGAGGAAATCCAAAAGTGTTCTGGGGTTATCTCAACCCGATACAAAAAAGACATTAGCGTCCAAAATCAAGACTATAAGAATCCGCCCGACAAATTGGGATCTTTGTGTTAAGAACAAAATGTTCTCTTCTAATCTGTACCTTGACGAATAGTCTTCTGTCTAATGTCATATTTGCATTCGTTTTAAACAGAAATTCCATTTTCACTCAGAAAACTACCTTTCTGTATTTCTATCAGCGTGAGCTCTGAAGTCCGCCCTGTACACATCGCCCTTATTGTTTGAAACACAGCTGGTTGACCGTAGTTCCAAAGAAGACTTCATCATATTACCGCATCCTAAACGTTACTGAATCACCTCTATAAAACTTGAACTGCCATCCTTTTTACTACATCTGTCCAGGAAAAATAATGTAAATGCTAACGCCAATGACTCACAAGAGGTGAATGAAGCGTAGATCTTACTTTCCACTATTAGTCTTTCGAGACAGCATCCCCAGTGCCACCAAGAGTCGTCTTTCTCACTTCACTGTTCTCACCTCGAACTTACAACACTAGATGCTGTAGGACGCGAACTGCATTTGATACAACAGCTTGTTGGCTGTCATCGTTAGTATGTCCACGTTGAGCATATCTTACATCAACATTTATCTATGATTCTCAAAGTCCACAACACTAACTAAGTGTGCCTAGATCTTCGTCAATCATTCATTATAAATAGTTCAAGACAAAACAGACGTAACTAAGTAAATTCAGCTTACTTTCCAGCATCTGGATAGATTTAAACTTATGACCAGTGGTTGTGTCTGCATGTGATTTCATGTGCGCATTATGAGAAATACAAAAAAACGTGACGTAAAAAGACAGTACACACATGATACAATGCTCACTTCTTGAGTCGAATGTCTTTCAGCACCATCTTCAACCGGTGGTTTTTCCAAAGACTCATCAAACGTGTCCAGTAAAATGGTCAGCGGCTCGTTGGGTTTGGCAGTCTCTCGCAAATTGGAATTCGATGTTGCGAAGAATGACTCCAACAACGGTTGGTGAAGTTTGGATGGTGAGAACTGATGTTCGGAACTCTTACCACAACCCACAATGTGAGAATCATCTTTCGGACCTGTGGACACTGGTGGACACCAAATTCCATTAGTGCGCACTTTCCTGACAGTACGCTTCCACGGCTCACGTTGCAGAACCACGAAAAGCAGAAGCAGAATCAGCACTGTGACAAACATGAAAGATATTTAGGCATTAAAAAGACAAAATTGAAAATACAGTTCTTGCAAATGTGTAATTAGAAACACACGTGGTTGATAGCGTCCTTGTCCTTAATGGCCAATCACAGTAGCTTCAGCCAAAGAACAAGGTTAGACCAAAAGTTGGGCAAGATGATATGTGGTGCTCACCAGCAAGGAACACATATGTATGTAAAGTATTTGCTTTCGTTCGTTGATTACTGCATCTTTACAACTGTGCACCAGCGGAAATCCATTCACTAAGAGCAAACGAAGCGCTATGGGGCTTGTCGTCAGTGTAATGCTCAGTCCGAATGTTCATCACCCATCCAGTTACTGAAACATACACGTGATCCATATCCGCTCATCCGACTCAGCATAATGCTATTGAGTTCCACATGTTGGCCGTCAAAAAATAACCAAATGAACTGTGGAAGGTGGACAGATCGTCTGTAAATTCCCTTGATATACAACGAAAATTGCTTAACCGAACCACTTCTATGGCGTGGTCTCGGTCATTCAGTAAGCCCTCGTCCATGGTTAAAAAGATCATTTACCATATTTCAAATAACTATAGAGTTTAAAAGTGCGGTAAACCGCGACGTTCAAGAGAATGAAAGCGTTGGTACAAACTAAGGAACGGGATGCATTTAGTTTTGTCTTAATCAGTGAATGTGGTCGAGCGTTCAGGTATGTTAATTTGGTATGTGTCTAACACGAGGTCAATGGCATAGCGGCTAACACGGTTGTTTCATGAAAACGTGACCGGAGTTCTAGTGTCGACCTTGATAAAGATATACACCAATGAGGAGCTCTAACAAGAGCGAAACTTCTGTGCGAAAGAGGCTGGCTGAAACACCTGTCCGAATGCGAACGCTACGATCAAATGCGGGTGAGGTTCCACCTGAAATTAACCAAATCCTCGACTGATCACCAGTAATTGGGAATGTCGTTTAACAGGTTTAATGAGGTCGAAGATTTCCACCTGTCTCATAAATCTTAATTGCGAAGTTATCGATTGGATTTAACAAAACAGTAACAATGTATCCCGCCGAGAGGATCAGACAAACTGATCATGACTCAAAAGAGGATGTAGCTGAGAGTTTGAATATATGATCATTCAGTCGTACATATCAAAAGAATATCCTTCAAATAAACCTGCTACTCATCAGTAATCGAAACGCCGCTCAACAAGTCAATGATTTCTGTGATTTCAACTTGGAGAGAAGTCCTAGTCGAGGGGTCATCGATTGGAGTTAACAGGACAGTTACTGTGTCCACATTTTGAGACGATCGGGCAGCCTGATCATTACTTACAAGCGAAAGTGGTTGAGTGGTCACATATGATAATTCGGTCGTGCCTAATGTGAGGTTAATGACGCACTGGTAAGCACGGTTGCCTCGTGAAAACGTAATCGGATTTCCAGTATCGGCCGTGACAAGCATGTGTACTATTGATGAGCTCTAGCAAGAGCGAAACTCGTATCTAGTGCTTCTTTTCCAAAAGAGCTGATGGGAAAGCCTATGGGAGTGCGACAGTTGTAATTGGTTGTGATGAATTTTCAATTTAAATAAATTAAAATCACCTAATACTCACCGGTAACCAAAACGGTTAGCTTAAATTTATTGACTACATCGTTTACGGTTCGAACAACGAAATATCAATGCACACGAATTTACTCCTGATACGATCCCCACCGAACGTTGATAGATACACTGACCGACAAAATGCTCCTCTCCTAATAACCAGATGAATGGAAAACACTCTCGTTGACCTCGCCAATCATCGTGGATAGAAAAATTACCAGTGTCCTATACCACACAACATTTGTTGTAGTTCCTGCTTTCCGATTAGCGTTTGAATATAAAATAGGCACCCAAGGATTCAGATCGATATCAGAAAGACACCAAATCAAGGCATTTTGTAGCTATTGTAAACGACTTCATTTTATCTAATCATAGTACCCATTGATTCTACCTACTTCACTTTCCTCTTCAAGTCTCTTGTCTGTGAATTCAAGACAAAGCCACACACAACCCATTACCCCGGTTCGGAAAATCTTTAAAAAATTGGTATTTTAGTGTAGATTTATCCCTGAGAATATGGAAAACATATGCCAATTTACACTGCCAATTCAGGTGATACGTTTCTGTAGCTACGGTGACCATCCACATGACTTATCGGATCAACTAGTCGTATGATTGCACCGTTGATCTGGTACAGTGACATGGGGACTAACAATTATGTGTCAAACGACGAGAGCCACAAATGATAAATAATTAAGAGACAAGTTATGATCTATCACCAAAGTACAAATGCTTACACAGTGTACACGTCTGACGTTCTAAAACTACAATAACTCACGACGGCGAGTTAAGTGCAACACCACAGTCATGAAATCTACACATGAATGATAGACTGTTTTTGTTAGTTTGTGTACACAGACGTTAAATATTTGTACGGACGTTCAAGTAGTCTTACAGTATCTTGTGTTTATACGGGTGCAACTGTTTAAGTCCGTGAGGAAAATACCCCGATCTCAGAATATCACCTAAGCAATCGGTACCAAAAAGCGAAAGGTGTGGGTATAAGTCTTGCGAGCCAACAACGAGAGCCACGTATTATCTCTGGTCAGGGTTGGTTGAATGATATTAAACAGCTCTACCTGTTTGCCAAGGAGCATGTACAACAGTGGACAGTTTGCATGCCACAGTATCATCCACTTATCTTACGCTTGCTAGAAACCCTCGAGTTTATCAGCCGGGAGGCTTGCAACTGCAAGACATTTGGTTTAGAGTGAAGTCTGATGACAAAGTGGCTCAGAAAATAGTTTATGTTGAAAATAAAGAGGAAATATGCGGTCAAAATAAGAAAATTAATAAGCCAAATCACAATCGTTTGGATGCATATACTCCACTGACCAAAACATTTCTTCGGAAAATGTTTCCAAACAGCTACGCACAGCACATTCTAGGGATTCAGCTACCAACTGTTCGGTTCATGTGCCCATCAATGGCAAATGCTCTTGATAGAGCAAAACAAACCTGAAATATCCGCTTTGTCCGAGACAACTTCGTTCATGATTCGATCCTTCTATCTAACGCTAAGGATTTATTTGCGGCAACAAAGGTAAGCGGTGTCCCTAAAGTATGCATGTTACCCACACTTTACTGTTATAGAGAAGTACACTGAACACCTTTCGGCTAATGTCAATGTCGCCTGACTGATACGTTTGATTGAGCTGGGCATCGAGGGAAGAGTTGTTTGAGAGTGTGCGTCTGAGTTACGTTAATTTGTTCATCATTTCCAGGATGCGTTCGACACTGCGGATATTGCGGGTGCCACCAAATTCTTGACTCATTACGTTTAGTTCTTCCAGTTCGAAGTTTGCACACGCAAATACGTGATACATATAAAGCTCCGTTAGTGTGTTACTCTAGTGGCACTTTCTGCGAATAGTAGTATTCCGATCAGCGTGTTCTGAACCTTGGTTTCCGCAGTAATCCTGTAACGCTGAAAAGCATAAAAAAACAACCGTGAAGAAGGGATATCGAAAAGTGCTTCGGCGAGTACACAGTTCTGTTTTACTCCTTTGTTGATTGAGAAGGATTCTGAAGATGTGTCGTTATGGCTGACAGTACACCTCATTTTTTCGTGGAATGATACAGGTAGTCTAAGGAGCCCATCTGGACCTCCAATCGTAACCAATAACGCATGGAGTTGCCTTATATTGACAGAGTCAAGGCTTTACACAACAGACCCCTTCTTGAATCAGTCAAAGGACGAAACTTATGATAATTACTGACTTTTCAACCTTCAGCCGGCGTTTGTACTTTGGATGCGCTTCCATGGTAACTAAGCCTAACCTGATGAGAATCATACAGATAAACGTCTTCACAATAGCATTCAATAAGGAGATTCCTCGACAGTTGTAATTTTCGTACCCTTCTCTGTTCTTGTGAAGTATGACTATATCATCGTCGCGCATGCTCTGTGGAACTGGTATTTCTGTCAAACACTACCAGAGAAGCACATGCGCACCATCGATCAGGAAGGAAAGTTCACCATTCACGGTTACTTATGGAGTTGTTATCTTTCTTGCCACCTTGTCTTTACTAGAGCAGTTGGCGATCTTACTTTGTTTCTCACAGATGGAGTTGTGTAGTGATCGCATGATCTGGGCTGCCATTTCGCGGGTGATAGTACGCCAGCGACATTTATGTACTGGCTGGAACGACACGACTACAGCCAAGCAGGAGTGTCCGCTTACCTTGCTGCCAGTGGTCTGAAAACTATCAGACAGGCAGGCTTTCAGCGATTCCAGCACCAGAAGAACGCGGGGTAATTAGCGCTTGTCTATCTCATATTCTCTGGCCAACTGCCCAACGTATTATCAACTATAAATGTGTCTGTAACCCGAAATACACTTAAGTTGGAACTGTATCCACAGTACCCGGTCTCAAATTTCTGCTGTGTCGAGGCTGGCATTGGGTCTGAGCGAGATCACGACTTGTTGTTAGATCTAGAAGTTTGATTACTACACTGGGTCATCCAGGTCCTACCTGGTGGGAACGCTCTTGAGGGATCG
Source organism: Paragonimus skrjabini miyazakii (assembly GCA_014338405.1). Classification (NCBI taxonomy): domain Eukaryota; kingdom Metazoa; phylum Platyhelminthes; class Trematoda; order Plagiorchiida; family Troglotrematidae; genus Paragonimus; species Paragonimus skrjabini miyazakii. Next base: position 109,654 of record JTDE01001865.1, on the reverse strand, counting down.
TGACACTGCTTTCAACAAGTTTTGTTTTATTGTGACGGCAACTTAACAACGCTTTCCAAATTTTGTGAGAAAGGAAAGCATATTAATTTTCATCTACCTTTCGGTTTTTAAACCGTTGAGTAAGTACGGATTCACAGACGGCACAGCTAGTTTTTGAAGTTAATAGCTATTGTTAGGGTTGCCTAACATTCTCTCTCATAATCAAGGTTGTTTGTGGTGAATTCTGTAAACAACTTCGGCCAACTGTTAGCAAAGAAACGTTGAACTACTGTCAGTTTTGAATACACAACCTCGGTTGTCCTCAACAGACTAGCGACATATATTTGTCACCCGGTTTTGCACCTCGTTGAAACGAAGTGTGAAGTTGTGCTCGAAGGCTGACAGCAACCTGAGCGTATGCTCACCATTGTTGGTTATACGATAGAAGTGGTCAAACGTCGACTCACCAGCACACCGGTGCCAGTCATAAACAGCCGTGCGATTAGATCGGTACTTTTAAAGCCGAAGCTTCGAATGTATTTTTGAATCACAGCCAACTGAGATATCAGTGTACTATCACATTTTCAGTGTGCAACTCCTCGACAGGCGCGGTCTTTCTGCACGACGGTGGACTTTCGTCTGTCAGTGCATATCAAGTCTATAGACTACCTGTTTTCAACCACCCGTTTTGTCATGGAGTGGTAGGAACATCGTATAAGCAATGATGCCGTTCTTTACAGCGCCTTCGAAATAAGTAAGCCTAGGATGCCTATAAACGTACCCATCTGCTACACCGGTTTTGGTGGCTCGAGCCTGTTTTATGAATACCAGTCCGTCAATTACAGTGTCACGGGTCCTTTGCACGATCTAGATTAAAAACAGTAGTCAGGTTTTCAAAGTAAGATGTGGGTTAGAAAGACGAATAACTCAACTTCAAAGCTTTGTTGTCTAGGGCATCATCAGCCTCCTGGTTGAGGACTTAACGACGATACTCAGTTGTGATTGAAAAAGCGTCGTGAGCGGTGATGAACCAATGTCAATAATGTTGTTGTTGTTGTTGTCGTTGTTGTTGTCGTTATAACTTCCTTTTCCTTTACTCTATTTCTATAGTACTGTAATATATTTCAAGGAGAGCATATATGTGTACTATGTTTGTCAACTAAAATTCAAAGTACCAAATGTTGCTATGCAATTCACATAACTAACTCACTTGCTGCGAACACACATAGACACACGTAAAGTCCGATAGCCTCACCAGAACGGACGAAACCGGAAGAGGGCATTTTTGGCTCTGCAAAAAAATCTGATTGAACCGGGTCTCGAATCGGAGCGATTTGTTTCAACGCTACCGGTGAATGGTATTGAGGCGTGCTCAAACCTGCTTGGATATAGTCGGCAATTTCGAGATCGCTCAGACCGGAAATTGGGTTTGTAAGACACTGAGCACCGATGCAAATTTGCACGTTTGACCAGCTTGCGACTATGACCTGTAGTGCGAAAGAAACGGTAAAACTCTGTGTATATGAAGCCTAACAGCAAGCCCCAAAATGGATACTAATAGAAACTTTTCATAGGACGAATAGAGAATCCTAATTAGTAAATCATTGGCGATTCTTTTGCAACATTCTCTCAGGATGTCATATCCGCAAACTTCCACTGAAAATTTCAGATTTTTGTAACTCACCTTCATCCCTCCTGCACTTGGTGAATCCACAATCAGTTCTGTGCCTGTTTTAGGGTCTTTCCAAATTTTCACCACCGACTGCAGCAACATTCCAAGTGCAGCAAAAAACTCTTGACGATGCGGTGCAAATTGTTCCATGGTTGTATTCAATATTAGCAAATTCAAATTAGGCTTTGTTTCATTCCATTGTGGTATCCGGACACGAGACATCAGGCGGGGCAAGTTGCTCTGTCGTAATCCGACGCAGTCACCTCCGTCAAATCCACAAGCAGCAATAGAACAGACACCATCGCACACGCCATCACCATATCGCGTTTTACAATAGTTCCATTCGGGGCACTTCTCTCTAAGAAATGGATGATACAAATATCATTTGGAAAATGATATATGCTAATGTTCACATGGAAGCATCCAGCCAATATGATCAACTTATAGATGAAAGCTTTACCCACGTGATTAACAACGTTTCCCAATTCACAGCGCAGTATTCTGAATTGCATAACTCCAACAACACATGTAGTCGATCACAGTTAACGCAACCGTGACAGATTTCTAAGCGGACTCACTTTGGAAAGAAATGAGATCTAGACTTTGATAAGTCCGTTTTGTAGGAAGATCAGACAACCGGAACTATACTTAGGACAGATTTTGGTTGAACACTTAGATACAGCTGATCGGTCTTGTCTAGTGCATGGTAAAAAGATGACGGTCAATAAGACCAACTCATTCATAAGATGGTTGAGGTTCCGCTGGTAGCCTTAACAGGCAGGTGCGCTCATGACGAGCTCTAAGCAGAGAACAAAGCCTAGCCTATTTTGTGTACTGTAACAACACTATGAACAGTTCAACTCGGCGATCGGGAACATTAAGTCCAAAGCCCCTAGTGTCAGTCAACAAGGTAAAGTTTGGACAAACATAGCTGAACACTCGGAAACAAGGGAACACAGTTGATCGCAAGGAAGTGATCACTCAAAAGACAACGATAGGTGAAAAAGGGACTGTCTCATCAGTCAGAATAACACGGTGTATCGTACGGTCCTAAAAAGGGAACTCAATGCTGGCAACGTTATCGTTTTTCAACTGTGAAGACTACGATCACGTGTGAATGGTGTTTAATACGAGAAGTAGATGCTGACACCTTTAAATTACGTCGCCTCACTTCATCCTGCACAAAGTTTCATAAAAACATAAGGGTCAGAGGACGTTACTTCTTGAGGTAACCGCCTCTTATATCTTCAACCGCTGAAAGTGATTGAGTGAAAACTTTCAAGTATTATTACTGCAATCAAATTCTATTTTATCTGCCATTTTGTTGCGACGAATCCATTGCTGAACAAAAGCACTGACGTGTAGCAAATCTTGAAACATTCTGTTGTGCGATATCTGAATAATTGTTCACTACCTTCCGTTGAGGTGACACTTCTGATAACAATTATCCTTGTCATTACAAAACAAGGAGACAACGCAACATGTTAACATCAAACGTGCTTGACTTGCTTCAGCTGAGCTGGTGAGTCTTAACCAAATACAACAAGCATATGTAACCCAATCTAGTATGCAGTTACATAGGCAGATAATCCCACCAATATTTGGTTGTTCTAACCTTTACCGTAACTGTATGTCCCCATAATCGAATTTGAGGAGGAGCAAAAATAATGGCAGAAGAAGTGGCTCAGTGAACAGAAACAAAGTTGGGTCAATAATTCATTATACTGTCGACCGTGAAGTTAGTCAGATCAAACTGTGGCGATCTGCCGGATCATTCACGCAAGCGTGTACTGAATACACTACAAACACAAGCTTGGCAAATTTTGTACATAAACTGACTACTGAAACATAATCAACAGTTCGATGTTTTAGATATATAGGTGCACCATCAGATGGGCCTTTATAGAGTAGGCAATAATGTCTATTGTCGCAGACTGGCATTTTGCCTGTGGCTCCGCATATGACGAAATTTGGCAAAATCGGACAAGTTTGGATTCACAGACATGCCTCTAGGACGAGGAAACTCTGTTGATACTAGTCTGCCTCGGGAAACATTTGTTTACTGCGGTTGCGACATTTGAGTACCGCGGAAGTTGTTGAATGCATTAGCATTGGTCTCTGAAATTTGGCCTCGCTATTATCATGTCCAAAGTGAATCTCATTTTGCTCACTGTTGCGCTCACCTTCCGCATTTTATGATCTACCGTCTCTTTTCCGCTGGATGTATCAGGGAGGATATCCACAACACGCATACTCCTGTAACGTATGACTCGTCTTCCACAGGGTTTGAAGCAAGTAACCATCGCATCCTACACTACGTTTTTAAGGATTCAGCCGCTTCCAGTTGCATCACATAATTCACCCATCGCAAGCGGCCCTGACCAGCTGACACTAACAACCGCTGGCTGCAACTGTTTCACTGTCTAAACTCCGCTTTGTTGAACACATGTTGCATTCACGTCTCCATAAGTTGCCATTTCATGACGTGTTCTTGTATGCCAGTTTAACTGCAAGTTAGTTGCCAGTGATCTAAAAATTAACGTCATAAAACCATTGCTTCATTAAGCATGGCTCCATAAGCTCGACCAAAATTGTGCTGAACACAGTTGGATGGCAGTGCACTCCTACACGATTAGGCATAATAGCCAGTGTTTATATTCTTTCAATTGAGTTACACTTGCACACTAGACGTTGTGCATGTCTCCAATATTTTACCATTTTTCATTGTGACGCTTTCCATCCAAACTAAGATCCGCTTTCAGTTCAACCAACTATAAAAATTATGGTCAAATAACTGAACTTTCAGGCTCGTGTGACCAATGAGGCGCAGTGGACCACAAGAACCTCAGGTCAGTTAATTGTATTGGGAAAGATGGCTTTCAAACCATTTTGACAAGCTCGATCGATCTGGGGTCATCAACTTGACTCCCCATATCTGCACACGGGTAGTGTTAATCAGAGTAATTTCTAATTTGTCTAGTTTAGTATCATATGTCGTTCCTATAGACAGCCCTCCAGCTGTTTACCAGTTTTGTCTACGTATGTTTGGGCACAATGACGGTAAGCAGCTTTATGTACGAAGCTTACCCTCTTGTTTGTTTCCACTAGATATTTCACCTCGTAGTGTTGTCTTGGAGGTTACTTATAGGTTTACTTGTGACCCATAGTCCAGACTTATTAATAAAGCGTTCACTTTTATTCATGAGTCCGTTCAGGCATTCTTAGAGTGATCACTTCCTCATCTGATGTTTGAGACTGTTTGGTTGGGCTCTGACATACTCCACAAGTGAAACCAGAAAGCTGTGCATTACAAACTTCCCCTAAAGCAACTCTTAAGCTCCCCAGATATTTCACCCAAAAAGTGGCGATTTTCAAGGTGTATTCCAAGTACTTTTACCCCAGGCACGCTGTTTTGGATTCCAATGCGTTATGTCTTTAAATGTATCATAGCTTCAAATCCGCCCGCTATATTCTATACCGTGCCTACTTACTGTCTGTTACATCGGGTTTGATAAATTTGGCAACTAGTCCCGAAATACTGTAGACACAAATGAGACTTCGGAACTCACAACACTAACAACGTTGTTTTAATCACATGGTTGGCGGCATCCGAAACGGGTTAGCATATCACAGTGACCGAAGCCAAAGGGCAACTGCGCTTTAAACCACTTGCACCACTTGCGGTTCCACGCACACACCACGTATCCAGTGTAAACCCGAAGGAATAAGACTAGTAGGTGTGTGAGTGAGGCCATTCTGTCCAGCTGGCCAATGCTGGTTAGCCAATTGAATGGCTAGCATGAAAAGGAAATCCTTATCTCTTTTGGATAATAAATAGTGAGAGAGGTTGCAATGACAAGATCTAACCTTAAAAGAAAGATATGTGAAACATAATACAAGAAGCATTCCAGTATACGAGTGCATGTTAATGCATTCAAGAGAGGATAAAGTTGAAAAACAAAACTCAAAGTTGGACTACGAAAAGATCAAGCAAACAATTCATCATTCAATACACCAACAAAGCTCAAGAAAAGAGTAGGTAGAAGACTACAGACAGTCAGGTTTCTGAAAAGAGGAGTGGATTGGTTGCCCAACGACCATAGTCTTGGTCGACGCAGTAATTAACAAAAGTAGAGTGGATATACGGATATGACATGCCTGAGCCTAACCTACTCGTTGTCTCTTCGCGGACAGTGCATTATGAGTACGCTGTTGACCAACTAATCCCAAACGGCCAGCGCATTGGCGGCCGCACATATCGCAACGCCATATAGTCATTTCACCACGACCTATGTCATCGATGGTTCCCTTGAATACCGCGCACTTTCGTTCCCGGCCGTTTTACTCAACAGTCACAAACAAGAACACAATACAACGACACTCCTCCATGATAAGACGTTATTCATACTCCCTCTCTTAAGAAGAGCCACGTGTACTCTTACTGTTCGATCCGATGGCAGACTGTTCTTTGGATGTTGGATGTATTCAACATGTGGTTTATGAGGTTGTTGAGGTTTCGGGACCAACGACGCTTAGATTAATATTAGAAGCCGAACGAAAAAGGGTTTGCCGGCAACAACTGCACTGTTCAATTTTGTTTGATGAATATATTAATAGAAGATTGATTCATCGGTTAAACGTAGACAACACAAACGAATAACAAGTCCTCACAAAGAAAAAACAGCCTTTTCATATTGCTTGTAAAATTCACGTAACAGCATTTCATGGCACTAGCAGGATACTCAGAATGAATTGTTGAAGGCTGGGCATATGATTTTTGCAAACTACACAACATTCACAGCTAACCACGGCCTTCAGTTGATTCACTTCAAAAGGAAGCATTCTGCTTTCTCTGTCTCATTGCGATTCTGTATACTGTTGACAATTTAAAAAGGAACCAATTATGGAAAAGGTAGGGTCTTCTGGAATCTGAACCAGCGACAGAAGCAACGTACAACTTGATCATTTCTAAATTACAAAAGCCATTGGACTACTTTGGAGTTGCTGATATTGTTGAATTCCAGCGTGAATCGATCGAGGAGTCCTGCGTGCTTAGTCAGTCAACGGAATCATTTGGTTAACTCTATATGACACAGTAGGCTGTGTGGGTAACTGACTATAAATGTGAACTTGCTGAGTTTACGGCGTGGATTCGTAGTTTAGCTGAAAAATCACTTGTCCTTTCTAAGCATACCGTTTCGTGTCGTCGGTCCACATTCAATCAAAACCTAGATTTTTTGCAAACGGGTCTCTTCTTCTGAGTGCTTAACCTACTCAACCTCATGAAGGTGCAGTTTTATATTAACAAATTTTACACTGACAAATTTGCTACCGCTCAGCAAGGTTGAGACGTGGCACAGCCACATACAGAAGAGCAGAATACAAACGTGCGGTTATGACCTGCTTCCAGTTCGCCCACTTTTGTGTTGGTCATTTATTTGGGAAAATGTCTGGAATTTGCAAAAATAACTTGATCACTGCTGAAGGGGGTACGCGTACTGTGAAGGTGTTTGAATACGGCGAAGTGGTTAAAATGAAAACTCTCTGCAGTTGGCTTCACACTGATATACAATAGCACTGAAGTTGTAGGAGACCTCACACCTCTCGCCGAAGAAGAAATTAACGAAATACTGAAATGGGTTGAAGATAACCTAACCGCGACATTTCATTAAAGATGGTCAGTTAGCAAATGCGTCGAGGACCGGATAGCAAGTTGTATTTTCTAGAAATCTAAGTTCTGCGAATGATGGCCACGCTCTAAATGTACACAACGTGTACATTCCTACGTTGGCTTGGTGGAAGTTTGCAGTAGTGTGTATCTTTGCCTCGGTGAATAGCAGATCTAAGCACTCCAGGTTACCACATTTTCACTACGATTCAAATTTGTCAATTCAAAAAAGAGATATCCTGAGTCATCACGGTTCGGTTATCATCAACATGTAAGTAAGAAACATCCGCTATCCCCGATTTTCGTTCTGACAGCAATAACAGGCATTCGATTTATCCAAACCAAAAGTTTGTCGTCGATAAATAGCAACATACTACTGACAAGTGAAAAATGTGACTCAAGACCCACCCCGAGAGTCGATTAAATTCTGTTGATTCCACGAAGCTACTCATTTAATCTTACTGTAGTTCAACAAAGAGTTGTCTAATAGGGCTTATTTTGAAACTTTAAGCTCAAATGTTAAATTCTTTTATTTCTCATTCAAGATTGTTGAATACTGAAGGGTGCTTCGACGCTTATCATGCCCTGGAAAGGTGTTTTGATGTTTTCCTTGCGAATATTTTTGCTTGGTGTGTGTAGTGACACTTGGTCCAAGAAATTGTCCATTACTGTAAACCCATTACAAGGTATATGAAAACACAAAATCATGAACACGAACACCAATTTGTATGGCTGATATGTGACCACATCTGTTAACAGCAGTACATCACGAGCCGCCCTGTTAACACGTTTCACACAGTGCATCTATACGCGTCACTAATCGTCACTTCCAGATTATGGTTTTCCTGACTTTCAAAGCCGTCCCTCAGTTTCCGCGCTTTCGACCCCGACCATACTATTTATTTATAATGCAGTACATTATACAATAGTGATTCTTCTCAGATACTTTTTGGTTATTGCAAAAGCGGAGCCGTCAACCATAGTTTCAGGTGCATATGTAGACATGTAAGCATTTTATCTCCAAGTTGCGTTAAGATAGTTTGATGCAGTATGTCACGTTACTTTTTGTGAGGCGTGAAAACGTGTTTTATTTTTTTAACTGAAAACATTATTGCGTGGGCGTTACTAGTTAGTTGCTGACTGATTACAGCCATTCATCAACTTGTTAGCAGGTTTGGTTTTGATTTTACCGAAAATGTTCATGGCTCTTTGGAACCACAATTGCATAAACTGATTCACAATTTCATACCGGACAGTTTCGACATATTGATGGTAAAAATGAACGTAAGAATTCTACTTTTAGATAGTCTGATCAACAACGAATTGGAGAAGTCATTTAGGAACAGCATTGTATTAGACCATACATTGACGAAACTAGTCACAATGGCTAAATATTTTCTAGTATTTTCCTAACGGGTGTCTTAGTCTAGAGACGTTCTGCAGGTGTACCAAAAGTGGTGGTAGTTTTAACCTTGTGGACTGTTAACATAACTTAAAATATGTCCCAAACAGTTTGAATCACGTTACCCGAAAGAAGTTCTGTGTCAGAAGCATGACACTATTTCATATAAAACGCAGCTACACAGATTTTTCTAAATTTCTTTTATGGCATTTGAAGGTCAGATCTAATTGACAATCGTAACAGTTCACGTAGCGAATTCCATGCAGAAATTTCCGGGAAAAAGTTCAACAATACAAGAAAAGTCACATCATATCACACAACAAGTCCATTGAATGTTTAAGCCAGTTATGTTTCATGAACATTTACACGTTTGTGTGCAGTCATGAGAAAGCGGTCAACACAATAGTCAGAAACTCTTTTCACGCAAAATAGAATTCCCAACTTAACTCACACATGTCAAAAAATGAGACCACTTTAAGCGAACTGCAAAATTTTGAATGAAAACAAATAAAATGCGCGAGTATAGAATGAAAAACAGTCGACGAGCAAAAGAAACGGCTTCCAAGATCTCAGGCCTCAAGCACATTATGAACTGGTTTCCGGATACGATGTGCTAGTATAAACCAAATGTCGGTTGAATGTTATGAGTTGAAATTCTTTTGGTTGCCTTGGCCAAATTGTTTTTAGATTTCGTCATTATCCAAGTGTTGAACTCTATGTGAAACGCCACGCTGTTCTATGTGAAGGAGATTTTAATGTTTTCAAATGTGTGCTGAAATTTACACTGTAGGCCGTTAACGTCAACAGCGGTAATCGAACAGATTATGTAAAAAATCTATCATCACTTAATGAGTAGTACACACTGCTGTCTTCCTTGCGAATTTATTGAGCAGGCGACAACAAGACAACATTCGAATAACTTCTCATGACCTGCCCATCAAATCAGTTGTAGCAAAATTTTTTATAGTAGAAGGATATTTCTCAAAGATATCGACTACTTGTCAAGGTTAACCGGAAATAATTCAGAGGCAGGCCAGGGGATACTCCTCCTTATCTCATGAACTCCAACATGCGATTTCTGTCCAATCTACTTACAAAATACCCTTTTCTTATAATTGTGAACAGTGGTGCTGCTGTTCGTAGCTCCGGTTGATGGTTTTGGTATTGGCATGTTCGCCGAGCTTGGCATTTAGGTTGCAAACGTTTCATCACCAAACGAGGTGACATCATCAGTTTGTAAGTATTTCACGCTTAAATATTCCACACACACACATGTAAGTATCCCACGCTCTATATACTAGATATATATACTATACGCTAAAATACTTACGCACGGATGCTATCACCTCGTTTAGTGATGAAATGTTTAAAACCTAAATGCCAGTACCAATACCAAATCAAAATACCCAACTCAACAGAGCCAGTAAGGCCAGTCACTTAAGCCTGACTGACAAATCTTGGAAATGAAATTACCAGTGATTACCAACGATTACTGTGACTCTTCTACGGACGATCGGACAACCAGTGGTGCCGCGCTCAACTCAAATGCCTCACAAGAAAGTGGATGGAAGCTTGAATTCTGGACATTTAAAGATTACACATTACTGATGAGCTTTAATCATCAACCACAATCGCGACCAACACCTTCAGTTGCAAAAACCAAAAACTATTTTAATGAATAACCAGGTGGAACGTATAAACTTGTTTCAATTTTTGCTGTCTAACTCGGTTACCTGTTACTCCTAAATGCTAGACTGCAGAAAATAATCGATAAAAGTTACATTTCGTCCCACAAGCCGGGACGAAATACTTAACGGCAGTAGTTTACAACCGTCACAAACTAGAGGTGCTTAAAAAAACATTGTTCTCGCCCAACATTCAAGTCACTGCCTGATAAGTCACTCATGTAGAATGCGTATAGTAAGTTTACTTGATGCGGTCGTTTGAATCTTCTCACAGATACCTCGAGTGAACCGTGCTGACTGCCGCCCGTTCATTATGGGAGTTACTTTCTATGGACCGCGTAAATGTTTCGCTTAGGTAACCTGAGTTTTATATGCAAGCCAATAAACATACAGATATACTGGAAACAGAACGTGAACTACCGCATTTGGAAATCGCGTCAGGAATATTAGCGGAGAGGTACATGTGCATAGGCTCCACACCTAGGGAACAATAACCACCCCAAAGCTTACCGGAAAGGCGGCGAATGGCATATAATTAGTGATAGAAAACTACGCCGCGTCAGGTAATTTCGAGAAGTCATGGCGCGGTCCAAATGCTGTGATAACTTCACTGTACCATGAGTTTTCCACGGTTCAATACCGAGTCACATCATGATTAGGAAGTAGACGGATGCCTCATGGCTCATGAGATCACGGTTGAATCATGCAAACGACAGTTTCGTTTTCAGCTTAATTCACTTGCCAACTGACCATTGGATCAATCCAGGCGGTAAATGCTAACGACAGTGTGGCTTCTGCGTTCGGCAGGTTGGTTACAGACCGCATAGACACATAGGTCCCTAAGGCTTGATCGAATCTAACCAAAGCCTACGGTTCTCGTCTATACAATAAATCCTGCTGTTCAAATACTGTCAGCCCGATGACATATGGATTCGCTATTGTGACGCTTGGGAGTATTCGGTCATTACTACTGGTCGAACCGTTTTGAGGTCTTTTTCTGAGATTCCCTGTTTAGCTTCCGAGATTTTCAACCAGTCCGACAGACGTTTGTACTCTACTGTCTATCTTCATTGTCTTTTAGACAAACCATGTGGACTGTTCAACTTTTCTCATTTGGATAGCCTTCATGAACACATTCAGCTCATTGACATCCGATGTTCAGCTGCAAATCAGTGTTACCGACAAGTGAATGATTCATTTGTGTGATTCTACTTCAAGCACGTGAGTGCAGCAGAATGTAGTCGTTATCCGTCGAGACCGTTACTCGCAACAGGCGTTGAAACGCGACGACTGAGTCAAGCGATTGGTACATGCAAGAGCTACCACATAATTCGTACTGCACAAACGATTACGCCACAGGCATACTCACGGTGTTCGACGATAATGGGTTTGGCCACGTAAACCCTGTTATCTGGTCACGTGGGAGGTATGAGCCAGTATACGAGAATAAAGCACCACTTTCAAAAGAAACTTCTTACCAGTGTTCAACAAAACTAATGGTAAAATGTGGTCAGCTAATGCGCCAGTCAAACCATGGTCTGAAGTGACCAATTAGGAAGTATTTCTGATATCTCCACTGGCTAATATTTGACAGCAAACAACCGGGATAACTTATCCGGTGTAGAAATTACGCTTTTCCACCAATGCTTACATCAATAAGTTCTAGTCATTTATCTAAGGATTGTCTGTACATACTTACAGGTCTTGAAGACAGTCAAACCCATCAAAATGGCAGGCGGCCGTATTACATTGCTCATCACAATGTCCGTCCTGAAATTTCGAAACGCACGAACTCAAGTCAGATTGTGAGGACGCAGTTTGGTTGGTTAAACACGAAAGCCAGGCGTTACAATCTTGCTTTTCAGCTTGACCGCCACAATCTTGTAAGAAGCAGTTGACTTGACATTCGCCGTCCCCAAACAATGTACTCGGACAGCCAGCGGCTATGCACCTTGCTTCTTCAGTTGAATTTTCTTCAGCAACATCCTGTTGCTTAGTTGAAATGGAAATCGGCTCAAGCTTGCTCAGCGTTGTCGGTTCCGGAGAATTGGGACGAATTCTTGAAGGTACCTGCAGTTCACATCGAGTACCATTATACCCTGAAAATATTCAGAAATAAACGCACTGATTTTCAAAAAAGAATTCAATCAGGTCTATTAGCTGATGTACATTGCTTACAAAACACTGAAAATAGACAAGCATTTGTGGCTGGTCAACAAACTGACAGACATTCCCCACGGCTCCGGAAAAGTTTGAATACTTTTTTCTTAAGCGATCGTATTCAGTGACCAACGGCAAAATCGTATGCCGCTCGTTCATTCACGTTGAGTTCTATCAACATCAGGCATACCGCCGTCATAGCAGCAATCAGTAGGAAAATGTCAGAATTCGAGTCTGGTCATTTATCCAGTGGACCACGAGGTCACAGTAAATTTAGGTTCAACAAAGCAAGTTACCATTTTCTCACACTGTCAATGACCGCGAATTCGTACTCCAGTGGATAAATGTCTGGATTACCATTCTGTCACTGATTCATGTGTTGCTGATTCGCTTCTCCCGGGTGTCTGGCGCAGACGAGACCGAAATGAGTCAAAATAGTTCTCAACAACCTCGTCGATAGTCATCCGGATAGGGATCATTTTCTAAATGACAAACACGTTTGCGTCACATCCACGAGCGGTAAAGTTCAAATTTCTACCCAGAATAGAATGCATAAGAAATATATAAGCAAGACCGAGTTTTCTTATTTAAACACATACCTACTTTCATTAGTGAGTAATGATCAGGTTACCTGATCGTCTTGATAGGAGACACAGTTATTGTTCTGTTAAATCTAGTCAATAACCCCGCGATTAGAACTTCCGAAACAAATGGAAATCTCCCATTTCCGTAAACTTGCTGGGTGATCAAATGTACGTGTCGTTTAACTTCAAATTAATCAAATCCTTGACTACCCATCAATAACAGATAAGCAGTTGAAAATGAGGCTACGTATCCACGAGAAGAAAACAGGTCCAATACAAATTTTCCAATCAATCAATGTGGAATAATAAGACCTAATTCGTAGACGGAAAAAATCAATAGCAAGATTCACAAAGTTCCAGTGTGAAGAAGTTAGTTGCAAATGATACTGTGGTAGTTTCCAGGGGTCACTCACTGTCCTACGTGATTGATTTTCCCGTTTACCAAACCGTTTAACCAAACAAGCGAAACACCAGTATCAATGCGTTCAATTAACTGCTATCTCCCCTGACATTTTTAACCAGAAATTAGTTGAGGTACGAAGCTCCCTTGCAGACGGACGGGACCAGCCTTTCCTAGAGAAAGTAGCTATTAATTTCACCTCCTTTTGTTAAGTTTTTGATGGATTGTAAGCTATTTAGCTGGTCACGAAACCACGTACTGAACGTGTTCTAACTACCTAAACCTGGATAAACAAAGCATCTGAAACACCCTGTTTTCCTCAAGAATTTGAATAAAGAAGACAGAAGGCTACTATTGCACTCAAACAGGCATTTCAACATGGAAGACTAGTATCAAAACAGTCCATCTTTTTTTATATATGTATAAGGAGAAATGTAGATGACTCAATTCAACGAAATATTCACCATAAGAGCACTTGAACGGGCCGGAACTTGCATTTTAACAGTTTTATTCCATAATCTTATAAACAAAACCTGGTGCTCAGGTTGCTTGAGCGAGCCAAACATATTCGCACTGAATATAAGGTTCAAGAGGAGACGACATTGTTAGAGACCACCTTACGGCTAAATGATTACCATGAACAGTTTACTATAAACTTCAAACAAATCCTTGAAGTAAGAATTCGACCCAACGCAATGTCCAAAAGGCCAGTATTTTTTCACCTCCCCTTCAAAGGCGATTAAGTACGCCAACTAATTCACCGTCGTCTGGTTAGTTCTATCGCGAGAACATACAATGCGGTCTTCTTAGTGTTTCTGCTCAGAACTTTCCGGATTCTAACGCCCTTTGTGAAACGACTGGTACACGAGTCAGCCAAATCCAATTTTACCTACGAACATCGATGTAGGCAGGACTGTGCGCCCGGGTCATGGAGCATATCCTGAAGTGGGTTAAGAAAACAGGTCACGCAAACACATGACGTCACAGCCGGGTATAGAAACAAGCAGCCTGTATCTTCTATCGCATAACATATTCAAATGACACCACCAGTGCAATCCTACCACGGCATTCCGCGTTAGTTATCCAATATCACATAGGCGAACACCGCGCTATGCTGAAGCCGTTGCAATCTCAATGTTCAAACCCAAGTTTTGAATTCAGAAGTAACCGGTTGCAAGGTTGTCGCTACCATGGTAGGTGACAATGATTGTGAAATCTGACAGTTGGCCTTCTCTGGTATCTTGTTCGCTTTCTCCTACTAATATATAAATGGTCTGTAGTATGCGCTCACGAAGATGCAGCGAAATTTGCCTGGATATAAATCGTGCCTACTGTCTTTTTTATACAAAAGTGTTTGATTCGAATTGACAAACATCCATTTTCCAAACTCTTCCTTGATTAACAATGCACGCGGCTAGATGCATGCTCAAAAACTGCTGGGCACTGGACACATTTGACCTAGGAAGATCACGTCAAATGGTCTTTACGTCAAATGGTCTCAACCGTAGTCCTATAACCATGGCCATAAAGGTTGAGTGGGACACTGTTTTGAAGCCACGTTTCAGGAAAATGTCCCTGTTGTTGAGACATGAGCTCCAGTTTCATTTCAAACATTCCCACCATTCCTGATACAGTTTCCTAGCCATTTGATCTCATCAACGACCTCCGGAACTTCATCGTGTCACCTAAGACAGCCATAGCGTTCAACCAAGCGTGCAATATTCTTGCATTGAAATGATGAGATAATATATTTGCACAGCACAAACAAGTCAGGGCAAACCAACTGTCATATCTGCGATTCAGTTTGTTCTAGCAGCTAAAACGAAACAGTCAACAGTTTTGCATCGTTAAGTGAGCATGGCTGTATGCATGTGTAGGTGTGTTTGTGATGGCCGATATTCCTCGCCATGCATCCAATGACACACGAAACAGGAGTTGGGGTCGATTGTGTGTGTGAAAGCACAACTATTGTAGACTAATTTGTTTTGTTACTCGGCTACCATCCTGTTCACTATGCAGACAAATGGCCTATTGCTGATGGATTTTTTCGTTAGCTCACCGCGAAATGGGGCTTCTTTGGCGTGTGTTTAGTTCGCACCATCACCTTGAGATGACCTGTACTGAACCAAAAAATCAGCCAGTCTAGTCTCGATTAAGCACGTATCGCATACCATTATTCCACCACACACGAAGGTAGCATCGAATTTAGTATGCAGTAAACAATGTTCGGATCCTGACAGACAGTCGGTTTATAAACTAATCACAATAAACATTCCATCCTCTCTATCAAGAATTAGCAGAGTAGGGTCAATCTGTGGCTCACGTGACCTTCGTTACCCATGTGAGCCTTAGTCAACATGGTACGGATAGCTATTTGTTTGTAAGTGTTTTTGCTTTTCAATACAAACTGCAACAGGGTAACTACGGATAGAAGAGACATACAACCGTGGTGAGTTCAGTTAAAGAACAGATTGACGAATGTAACAAATAATGAGAGATAGAGTTAATTAGACAGCCAAAAAGATCTATCACAATGGTGTATTAAATGGTATCGATTTATTCATCCATGCATACAGTGTTTTATCTGTTAAATGGCCAGACCAACGATTCAACCAGAAACAAACTTTGGCGAGCCATCATCTGTCAGTCACTCAGCAACATGAAGGCAACCACACGAGAAGAAGTGATAAATGATGTAAGTGGATTTGACAGAAGACAACAAAGTGACCAAAAAATATCGATGTATCATGAATTGTTACAATGAAAAAGCTAGCGAAGTCATGGGTTGGAGTGTCACGAAAACTGACGCAAACTGTGCAAAATTTCCTATCACTGTTAACAACAAAACTCATTTGCACGCACCCGTTATATTACTCAGAATATGAATGAAAAGTATTCAATTTGTATTGGTAAGTTAGATTCGATTCAGATCCAGGCACCTGTTCATGGATTTCGAAACACAAAACACTTGGTGATTTTGACTTGAACTCTACGAGCCACGGAGGCATAATAATTAGTAAGCGTAACAAAGCTGGATACTACTCGTCAAAGTTACGAGTGGTACATTGCGCTGGCTTGCACTAACATCATCCGACTGGACAGGAAATAATACAGTACCCAACCACTGTGAACACAGTAGGACCAATAAAATATTGTCTTACTGGAATTTAGAGTGATCCATTATTTCCCACTGGAATAGATTCTGATTGAAGCTTAGTCTATACCATTTTTCTTGGGAATGGCTGAAATCCCCACATCTGATATGTTGTAGATTTCGAAGCTTTTGTCTCATGCTCACTGTGAAACCCAAACGCCCCAACTATAGTTTCTTCCTTTAAGTAATCTGAAAACTTCTGCCAGTTCACATGCACATCCGTTGAAACTGGACAGAAACGAATTAGAATGACGTGGTCAGTCATCTACTGATCATTCTGTTAAAAACTAGCAGTTACAATAGCTCACTACCAGCCGATAGACACTAACGGCACTAAACCACAATGTTCAAAGTCCATTTGGATTATTTTATTGTTGAAAATTAGACATGGCCTTTAGACCAGTTTTATACATGAATACGCGACACAAGGAAAATGACACAGATCAGTTCGGTTCAATAAAGTGAGCTAAATGTTTGTTTGGAAACTATGTTCAAAAGAACAAAGATCAATCGAAAAATCAGTGCACACGTGACATCCGGTCTACAATCAGTATCCGTTTTTATCGTGTTTTTTAGGGACTTTGTTACTTCCTATGAATTTACAGAGACTTACAGACAACTTAGTATGTAATGGTTGAAAATCTGAGCAACTGATGCAGCTTCATGATGATACTGGATTAGCAGAAATCACTAGCTTGGAGAATGTGATTGGACATTTTCAGTCCATCATTCAGCTGACAATGAGGTTAGTATCATACATATATATGTGTATATCTGCGTACAGTACGTTCAAGAAATCGCGTTCGACTGATGCAGTAAACGAGGCACCGACGAGGTCACTTAACTCAAACGCATGCAATAATGGCCCATGGATGCACACTGATTGATTCGTCAGACCTTTTGTAGATTTTGTAACAGATTGTCCGAGAAACCAATAGTCTCAATCTTCTAGCTTATTAAAGAAAAGTGGTAACTCTTAGAACTAAATGAAGAATTTGCATAGGAGCACCTTAACCATCATCGAAGTATACAGAAGGGTCAACGTTAACTGTGAATCTACTAACGTAGAGTTTCTTGAATGAACACAACAGGTAGATGGCAAACTGCAAAACTGGAATGTACCCAAAAGGTTTACATGCTCTCAGCACTTATCAGTTCGTGGTAGAATTGCTTTGATAAGAATATTCAAGATACAACGACCACACAAATATGCTGATGAGGAATTTAAAATAAACTGAATTACTACAAAAATCTCCAATGATTTAAACTAAAATCACCAAACAACCACTTGGTCAAATGAATGTTTGAATGTGAGTTGCTGATCTGCTTTTAATATATTCAGCGGTCAGTTGTGAAGCAAAACGTTGTTGTTAAGACAACATGTTAATGTGATATTCTCCACAGTACTGCCAGAAAAGGTGTCTTGGAAACAGTATCGCTCCCATCAACTATCAAACATCCAACCTGGCAAACAGCTTGTGCTTATTTCCCTTTGTGAACGACAAAACTACTGGATGTTGAATACGTACTCTTGTCCACCACAAAAGTCGAACCATGTTAATTAAATAAACTAACTAGTTCAGTGCACAAGATTCATCTTACCTGGAGGACAAATACACAGAACTGAAGTACTCCTGTCTACGCAGCTAGCGCCATTCAAGCATGGGTTTGGGGTACACAAATCCAGCTGAATGTCACAATAACGTCCAGTGAAGCCTGGACCACATGTGCATTGGAAATCGACGATGATTTTGGAGGTGAGAGTAGACACCTCTCCAATCAAACCAGCTGGTGCAGGTAGGTCAGCTTGGATAACACTGCATGATGAGGATGGACCCACACAAGGATTTTTGGGAAAGCAGGGGTTAAGTTCCTGTATAAAACGAGAAAAATCACTACAAATTACGTGCACACAAGTGTGTTCTGAAATACAAACAAATGACAATTAATTTATGCAAGGAGTCACACTGTGTGTGGGTTCACCAAAAGTGTACAAACAGTACAATAAAATGATCTTCAGAATCGGTCCAGGAAGGATCGGACATTAAAACACACTGAACGATGTAACATGATCGATGCATAAAGATATTGACGCACATGCTGACTAACAACAAACAATGCCAGTTCACTTCCAACTTTTGAGACTTACCTGGTAGAAGTCTATCCGAACTGCAGTATGCGCACCAACCAGTCACTGAGAGACGCGACTCACATTTGCTGATCAAGGAGACCACACATTCAACATACACAGAGCAGAACTTCTTATCCAAGCGATTTCCAGATGTGCAATAAAACAATTTCAAAAATAGTTGCTAATCTCAAATCGGTCCAATAAACAAAATTTATGAGATAATACCTGAAGAGTTGAGGAGTTGTAAACAAAGTCCTAACCAACGCTATCTAAGGCCAACAGTCATGCTTCAAAGTCAAAAGGCGATCTATGACGTCAAAGTCTAACAGAATAACGAATCATACTTGAAGCCGAAGTGCTACCCTACTAGAGTATGTGGAGGCAAACATTCATAAAATCTCGCTAAACCCTATACGCCGCAGTTGGAACGATCACAGTCAAGTAGTTTTATAATGCATGGTTCAGGTGGTCCTACAATTTCGAGGCAAGTTAACTTAAATTTCTGTGATATTGAATTTAGCGAAGGCACAGACAATTCGACACAAGCACCAACTGTAACACTGAATTATTGCCTTGAATACGTATCAAGGACAAAGTCCTCCTGTAACGGCCTCACACTGTGACCAAGGTGAAACATAAGGTGATACATAATTTCAAGGTCATATGACTTCGACATAATCTGAGCTAACAAACTGACTGACCGTTAGGTTGTGTGTATGGGATCAATCAATAAAGTCAGATGATAGCAGAACAGAGAAGAATCACGAAATGAACTTCCTTCAATGACCTGTTTAAAGTTACAGTCGTGAGCACATTATTCGACGTTTAAATGTCTGCTATCTAAGTGTATCGAAGGTTGGCAAGCAGCTTACTATCCAAACTATCAACCCGAACTGGGAGATCCACCAATACAATTAACCCTTTCACGTGTCTGAAGGACGAAGTTGCGGGGACGGTTATGATACCAGTAGCCTTTGGCTTACGTATGACCTGATTCAAACTATTCGTTATGGACCGCAATGTAAGGCAACGTCTTTTGGTAAATTCTAGCTCGGTAGAAGTTGTATATGTACAGAAACCTGTCCGTTTGGTAATCCATAGTTTTCAATAATGATCTTTTCAGTGTTCAGTCTTTCTCAGTGAGAGTAGACCCGCGAATGGAAGTCGACCCAAAGGGACAGATACGGATTTTGTTGGCACCTTAACTGACTTCAAGTATAACATAGTTAGGTGTGAGTTGCTAATGTTCCAGGGTTTGGAGAAGAAAATCCATCCATGCACATCATTCTCCGTACCACTGCATTTCTACCATCGTCTCCAGATATATAACAGGGGAGAGCACTTTTTTGCAGTCCTTAGCTCACAGCGTCAGACCTGATCATTTTATTTTTTTGGGCCAGAAGGTCAAAACAGGTACTGATGGTATTAACTACTGATAAGTAGTTTGGCAGATTTGCTAATTTAGAAGAGACCCAATTGCGAAAAATCTGGACTTCGGCTGGATTCGAACCACCGACAGAAACAACATCCCCAAACGCGGCAAATGTTCTACCAGCTGATGTTGTCCATATGACACAGCTGGGTGGGTGGGTAACTAGGTCCCAATGTGAAACTTGTGAGCTTCCGGCGTGGTTCCGTAGCTCAGCTGGTAGAGCGTTTGCCGCGTTTGGGCATATTTTTTCTGTCACTGGTTCGTATCCAGCCGAAGTCTAGACTTTGCGCAATTCTGTCCCTTCTAGATGGTATTAACGCCTACTTTGATCCTGTACACCAACCGATGGGTATACTTTGACTGTTAAGGGCTTTCCCATTCAACGCGTGTCTATCCATCTTTAGATCACTCAACAGTATTCATTGTCTTTCAAAAGTGGTACAATGAAGATTTAACAGTGAATGCTCTCGTAGTCCCTACAGCTTCCCAAAATTGAATGAGTATTATTCACTTTCATCTTTGACGTTAGCACTTTCTTAGAAGGAAGTTCTTTTCCATTTGTTATAACACGGTGGAGACCTTGGAATTTGCCTATTCAAGAAACTAAACATCAACTGCTAATCAAATTCAAGTTTAATTTATCAAAGGGAAACGAACTGGAAAATGTACATTTATAAATGTTTGTGTGGCAGAACTTCAAACAAGACTTCTTCTCGTTAATCTGGGTAAAACATCGTCGGATAATTTACAATCTCGTCCGATGTGCGTGCACAAAATGTGTGCGCTGGTTAAAAGGTCGTCTTCTGACAATCCTAACAATTAGAGTAAATCACAAAATTCAGAAGAACAGTCTACAGGATATCCTATAGATCCTTACAAAAGGACAAGTCAACATAAAACTACTGTTAACCATTCAACAGAGAATGAATTACTCCGTTAGTGCATTGGGTGGCCAATAAAATTGTCCAAATATTACCGTCAAAATGGTCAACCGGGATGATAGGAATTTTGTCATTGACGTTGATGGCTGATACGGTCATATCGTCTCAGAAATGGTTTCATGCTTCTTGTGCATGTAAGTGGATATGTCTGCCAGGCCTGTCAGTGGTTGTAGGCTTACACTGATTTGTTGTCGGTAATGGAAAGTTGAAATGTGTAACTAGGATGCTGTAGCTCTAATGATACGCTTGAGTGTTCAAGAACTTTTACGTTACTACTGTACTTTTCATTATATATGTAAAGAGATGAAAAGTGGCCAAACATTACTTGTATTCTGAGGTTTCTGTAAATATGTAGGACAGATCAAATAGCTTTAGCCCTGTTGTCACTCATGCTGAGTGTTATCCTTACTAATGCCACATCCACCGCGTGGACAGAACAGTTAGAGTTTGGGTCGTTTTTCTGATATAAATAAGCTCGCTTCACCCAACCTTGTGTCCATTGCTATCTGCCAGTGTTTGTTTTAATAATCTCACTACGAACAATCCTAGAAGATTTACACCAGGACTTTGTTTTGCTCTTTTTAGGTATAGAGACTATCTCAGATCTGGGGATACGGTGGTGTGATTAAAAATCAGACACTTATAACTTCGTAAATCTCTTTCAAGCTAAACATGTATGCATTCCTCGGACAAAAAAGAATTATGAATTCTGGATCGATATCAGCCGTTCTGGTATCACAAAATTAAACTTGGACTGACTGGCACGCTTGCAGTGGATTCTCCTTTTGGAAACTGTAATCCACTAGTGCAGTGGTCTTATTGAAGAGTTCTGTTGAAGACTCATCATCATCATCATCATCATAACAGCCATGAGCCTGACCAAAAGGTACTGTGGCTTGGACCGCCGCTCACATCAACAGTGACGTAGAATATCCTAGAAGAAAACGTTACTAAGAAGATTGAAAATTATTGAGAGAAAACTAACAGGAAGAATTAGAAATGGTATGGATACAGGTCCGCCATTGACTGCGACACATCGCCATCTCGGATAGCGTCTCTAACCAG
>JTDE01001865.1:42915-80015 GCA_014338405.1 Paragonimus skrjabini miyazakii | reverse complement strand
GCAGTGAATAAGACACTGACGTCACGTTCTGAGCACTGCTGCGCGCAGTGGATGTACTCGAAGCTACATCGGGCTTTTGAGAGGTAACATATGTTTTTCAAACGTAATGGATAATAGGCCGGCGGTCACGGTCAACCGTTGGGCGATCGGAGTGCTCTTTGTTTGAGGGTACCTTTTCTAACCCCCTTCTTCCTGATACGGAAGACAGCAGTGCTGCAACTATGAAAATATTTCTGCTGTATGCCCATAGGATCGTGCCTCACTACCTAAGCACTTCTACGCGATCAGTTGAAGACTGCTTGCAGAAAACCCGCCATCATAAAAAAAAGATATTCGGTGGTAGTTTCCTTTTTCTACACGTCTCCACTGCAAATCTATTTTGTCTGGTCAAACGACACGTAAGCCTACCCTAACAGAACAAGACTTCTAAAGTTCACACATCACTTCCTTTATTCTGTTCATTTTCCTCATATGCTGGAATCGATCAGCCATTTGCAGTTAGTATTCAATTTGGCAAACACCCATCAACAGAGGAGATTATGAAAGCAGTGGTTCCCAGTGATCATCAAAGAAGCTGTTGCATCTCATGAGCACCTCGTATGTTAAGGAATCTAACCCTTTGAATAAGTGTTGATGGTTAGTATCCCACGGGCAAAACAAAAGCGGCTTGACGAGTTTAACCTGTGAAAAATGACCATACTGGGAACGACCAAAGCGATAAAAACAGCTGACCGCCAATTCCTTCGTCTTCACTGAAATCAGATGTTTGCAGTTCACCCAATCTTTCATTGGATAACAATCCAGGTTAGTCTATACAGTCCTTTAAAAATAATGATTTTACGAAACATAAATTACAGAATACTTCGATTTCTCAATATATCACGTATGTTTGTAATCAAACGGTTCACCTACTAACAACACATCTTTAACGTGTATCTAACCGTGAAGGATGTAACCCACGCCGTCAACTTTTCGTTCACGAGGTTCTTGAATATCTAGTTTCATATGAAAATTATTTTCCTAAACTGTTTGTTTATATATCCGTTAAGTCTGCACTAGTCAAGCTTCCCATCAGTCTAGAAGTTAGATGTGCTTTGAAATGTAAACCCTAGACTACGCATATACAACCAGAAAATGTGCTTTGGATGATTTACTGCGATCGCACTAGTCTGACTGGACAAAATATAAACAGAAGACAATGGGTTTTCCTATAGACAACGAAATATCCCAAGAAGTCATGTGTCTGTTGAGTAATTTGAGAATTTCCAAAGTGGAGAACAGCCAAAAATTATCTTCCAGGCAGATATTTCGTGTTTCTTTTGCCTGTCAAGGCGTGTATAGGTCACCATCATCACATGCCACATCCTCTATTTGTAATTCTGCTGTTGCCCTGGTAACAACGGAACAGTTTTTACACATAGACACCTTTCTTTGGCTCTGCCGTCGTTCGGACT
This sequence comes from Paragonimus skrjabini miyazakii, assembly GCA_014338405.1. Taxonomy (NCBI): domain Eukaryota; kingdom Metazoa; phylum Platyhelminthes; class Trematoda; order Plagiorchiida; family Troglotrematidae; genus Paragonimus; species Paragonimus skrjabini miyazakii. The sequence continues at coordinate 78,561 of JTDE01001865.1, read as the reverse complement.
TTTAGATTTTTAAATGATCTGCAGTGAAAACCTGTGGATGCAACCACAAAACTCTTCAAGTGTACACTGAGCAAACATCAATCATTTTTTACCAATCAAACGCTGGTCTTTTAATTCATACATTTGCTTTAATGAGACGTGAGCTGAAAGCCCGCAAAAAATCATCTTAAATCTAATTCTCAAGGCGGTAACACAAGCCGATGGTGATAATTTCTTGATTGACAGCAATGTTGTAGCTGTGCGCGTGTTGCATCGCGTTATCAAAGCTTGCTAAGGACTATCAAGAAGATGCTGTCTGGTGAGAAGCAGCACGGCACTGCAAGGCACTACACGATCGATGAGGTATCAAGTCCGTAAACATTATCAAACACAAGCTTTAAGAACTTGCTCCACTGTGTTGGTACAGATGATACTTATCAGCAAGCAAACTATAGAGACCGTCTTACTGTTCAATGCTAACCTAGAACCTGCATCAAATTAGTTCTTCCTTAGGCGATCACTCCTTCATCAAATTCCCGTATAGGTAACGTTTACATTGAGGATGAAATAGTTGCTTTGAGGATGACAAAATTGTGATGGTTTTGCCTATCTCCAAATGTAGAGAAACACGAAAAAGAACGAACTGTCTGTGTGATTCGTCCTCTGAGGAGTATGATGCAGTTAACAGGATTTGGTTAAAATCGTTTCAAATCCCTCATGAACTCAGTGCGATCATGATTATTGGTAGTCAGGTATTTGTTCATATCCAACTGAACAAAACAGCCAGAAAACGAAAATTGGTAGATGCAAGCATTTCGTATTGACTCATCAGTGACAAATTTACAGTAACATGAAACGCGTTTCTTATATCGAACAGTTGGAGGAGTGGGGTGGTTAATCAATCGATGGGTTGGTAAGGCTCACTTAGTCCAGGGAAGGGTCAAGTTCTGAACACACAGGGCCGACTTCAGTCGATTGATTGCGACAGCCTCAGCAAACCGCAAGAATCTTGGATTGGAGTGACGTAGTAGGATTCTGAATGCACAAACTGGGTCGATAACTTGACCAGTGTTCAGGACGTGTCTTGCGACTGCGGACGCTGGCTGCTTGTTTGTTGCAAAGACATTGTCGTTCTCTTGTAGCACGGAGGTTTCCACCCATTTAGGCAAATGCTGCTTCACGCTGAAAATCAAGCACCTCTGGGTTCTGCCTATGTAACTTTCTTTGCAGTTACATGTAAATTGGTAGACACAATATGAGGTGGCACCAATAGGCTGATCTCCTTTGATTGAAGGGGCAGACAGTTTCTGGGTCCCAGCTAGTACACAGAGTTCCGCTGCGTTAAATTTTCGTTTAATCCAATTCACTAGTCTTTGGGTTGTTTGATGCATACTATAATTAACTCCGAAATGCAATTATACATAAACCTTTTTTCTCACTGTGACCATCTGTTCGGAATGTGGTTTCGGTCCACTATGCCTCTCCGTGAACCTTCTCGGATACTTAATAGATTGTAGTATAGGGGTGATCGAGTCTAATTCCTCCACAAGACTATTCTGTGTACATATCCAGTTGATTCGAAACAGTTGGGAAGGCATCTCATGTTATTTAACTCACTCTAAATAGACATCATTTCCATTTCAGCACAATGAAAAGTAAAACTGATGCACAGTAGGCAGACTTGACAGTCCATCTTCACTGAGGCAAGGCAAAACCCCATACAATGAATGACTGACAGGAAGCCAAAGATATGCATCATTGACACCTTATAAGCCGTTACAGACCTTTTGTAGGAGGTTTTCATACAAAGAGACTAACAGGTAGGCTTTTTCAGAAGGCTATGCAAGCAATCGTACTCAGATGAAGTTAGCTGTCTGTACTTAAGAAATGAGCAATCGCTGGCCACTGTTTCAGAGGAGGTCCAATGATTGAAGTGCTCACGGGTGGGTTAAAACTTGTCTGGAAGCAACTTACATTGCAGTCTAATTGTGTACGACCTTCCATCAGAACTGAAAGAGAAACTTCCACGTTCAGCACGAAGACTTACCGTATAAACAGTTTTCACAAAGCGACTGTCTACCACAGTACGCAACCGTCATCCTGCGTGGTTGGATGCCAACGTGAGCAAAGTCATTTCAAGTCAGACTGTCGCCTATCTGACCAGCTTAGCTCATTCTGTTGGCGATAATGATACCAAGTTTCATGAAGTCAGTCAAAGATGAAGCGAGTTCGGACGCTGGCCGTTGTCAAGGTTAGTATACGCCAATTAGGCAACTATGTCCTCTGAGCTCAGGACCAACCTGTCGGAACAGAATCTCGACTGACCTACAACCAACAAAATTCCCCATCTGGAACAGATAATCAGCAACCGCTATGAGTCCTTCAATAGGGAAACTTTTTAAAGATTGTTTGTTTAACTCACTCTGGTAACCGTTTTCATGTTTGTTGTACTGCAGCTAGACTGATGCATGTTGTTCCAGAGAAGCCGTCGTCAGAGTGAAATGAGTATCGTTATAAAATACTCCTTATTGAAACGTGATAGACAATCGCTGTCAGCGTTGTCCACCTGGTTTCTTGGAGTTAATGATTTTGATCACAATGTTGTATTCGTAACGATGTACTTTCTGGCACTAACATATTAATATCATACCTGCTTAGGCATGATAGCCAAGCATACAATTAGGTACTAATTGGTCATGTGAGTTATACTCAGTGTCCCAAAGTCAACTGTAAATAAACTCGTGAGAATTCTTTGTCAGCGGTTCAGTGCTTGGCTGCAGGAACACATTGTAGCAAGCGGCAAACTAAATTAACAAACTATCGGTTAGGTCAAACAGGTATTCCAAGAAACGAAATCACTGAAACTTCTAACCTCTCAGGAGCAGCTGACTAACTTAATACTGACTAGTTAGAATGTAGAAACAGCCGAAGAAGAACTTTAACATTGAAGAAACATATGATATTTAGGTAGGTTATGTTCAGCAACTCGCTTTACTACAACCTTCACTCTATGAAGACTTAATTTTTTTCCAGTGTTTGTTTAGAACAATGATAAACCGAATTCATAGGATGGGAGTAGACGTCAAGAATGCTCAACAACGCTCATTTCCTTTGTGGTACAGGTAACGCTGTACATGATTGTCCTAGACAGACGAGCAAAGGAACAAAGAAAATAAAACTGTCGGGATCCACCAAGGTTGCATCACTCTATAGTATATAAGTAACACCACCGTATAAAGCTGATTAGTCTGATAAAAATGGAATGATACTGGGACGCGTGAACAGCGATATAGACTAGACTCATATTCTGTACTGATGTCTTTGTGCTTCATATTAAGGACAGTATACCTTTTTCCATACTGACTTCTCTTTTAGGCATAAGAATGTATCTTCCGTGTAAAAGCCTTTCCTTTTAGTGCAGTAGAATTTCTCCATTGTATTTTCAGGCCGTGGAAGTGGTTTATGATTGGACTAGTGGACTCATATTTTGCGACCTTTTTTATTGCGACTGCACGCATTGGCTGCTGCGCTAGGACAATGTCCGATGGAACACTTGAGTTGTGAAGGCCGTCACGAGGCCCAGTCGGGGTAGAAAATCTAGCCCAGAGGGGACAGAGAGCATGAACCAATGAATGTCGTCAATCATCCTGTGACCTACAACAAGGGTGCAGTTAAGTGGCTTCGTAACACGTTTAAGTGTGTTGAAATGAGCCATGGGTGACAGACGCAAATACAGCCGCATCAGTCCCGATACGCGCGGAAGCATTATTGAAGCTTTCGAAAGAGGCGATGATTGGCGCTTTGTAGCTCGTCTAAATGGAGTCAATTGCAAGACTGTGTATAACTGGCTCCATGTCGATTGCATCAGTTACGAGGCACAACCCCGGAGAGGACATAGAAGTTAAAGTTTGAATTAATCTAAAGTCGACATGATACTGAATGAATCTCCACGAACCCGACAGTTACTCTCGCATTTTTTAAAATGCATGCAAGATCAGAGTTTGCGAAAGAAGTATCAACAACCTTTTTGAGCTAAACCTTGTGTTCAATGATGTGAGTTATTCAAATATGTACTCTCATTATTTTTCAAGTATTGATCTTACTGTCACATAATGCGCAGTCTTACCACTACTGCCTATATTTTGCTTCCCATGTTGTAGAGATGATTGAAGATCAATTGATGTCAGTTCTGACAAGCACGATTGAGTCAGTCAATGATTTTCAGCCACCAAAGTTGACAAAGAACGAAGTAAACGCAATCTGGTCAATTATAGTTATCAGTGTAACGTGGTAGCACATCAGCTTGTCTTGTTAAAGCGAGCTGACAGTGGGTGTTCCCAAATATAATTATTACAACGAACTTGTCGCAACACTACAATGCGTTTTCACGAGTACACTTATACTATCTCAATATGAAACAAAAATTACCCACTCATGTCTAAAGTATGGTTTTAGATGGGACCCAGTTGCGAAGCACTTGAACTTTGGCTGGATTCAAACTAGTAGTGGAAACAATATGTCATACACGACAAGTGCACTAACAGTTGAGTTATGAAGTCACGCCGGAAACTGAAAAACTTCACACTTGAACTTAGTTGTCCATCAAACTCACTGTGTCATATGAAGTTCACCAAGTGACTCGGAATAGTGACTGCTGGAGCAGTCCTGATTGCCAACATTTTTGTCCTAGTCATCAGTAACGCGACCCGCGTGTAGTATTCGTGTGTAAAGCGTATGATTTTCTGAGTATTTAACCCAAGTCGTAGGAACAACGCGTGTGAACAACACAGCACTTGGTATGGATTGTTCAACTTGCCCCGTGGATCACGCGTTGCACAAGCAAGTGTGTATACACGTCTATCGATCGTAACAGTGATAATATCTGCCATACTTTTTTTGCAGTAACACGAATCCAGTGCCTGTCGGTGGCGTCGCTGGATTCCAACGTTAACTGATTGAGGAAAACTGCTTGGGCAATCATCTGCCGGACCATTTGGTGAATTCCATATGATACAATGCGTTGGGTGAATAACTGAATTCAAATATGACATTTCTTAGCTCCTGGCTTGGCTTCGTAGCTCAACTGGTAGAGCAGTTGCCTCGTCTGGGCATTCCGTTTCTGTCGCTGATTTGAATCTAGCCGAAGTTCAGGTTATTTGCAATTGGGTCTCCTCTAACATTGTCGAATCGATCACACTGCTTATCAGTAAACTCTAGTGGTCTATGCTTTCTCCTACCTCTGTGTACTGAACCATGCTGGACGCCTGGTCACGTAGCGTGATAGACGGATAATGAAAACCACCAAGAATAACCCGAGTGGGGACATTCAATCGACAAGTGGCCCACTAGTGAATATGTGGCAGACGGATTATTATGTGAGTCCTAGTCGTTAATTCAGAATTACCTACAAGACTCTTTGTGAGCAGACAAAGTCAGTGCAAAACCGAACCCGCGCGTCATCCAAAGCCACCATGATTTGGTTACATCACCCTAAATTGCTGTCATATCCGCGGACGTCATAGACATTCTACTGTCCTACTCAGCAGCAAACACATCATAGTCGAGGCGACACTGACCTCGGTTATACTGTCCTAACCACCTTGGTGATAAACAAACCAGACCTGTTCTCTGCTCCGTCATCCGATGGTAACTGGCTTGCTTTACGCGGTAACCAAGATAAACTCCCTGGTTTTTAGAGGAGTAGATCTGATGATGAATTTGTTAAAAACAACTACCTCGATTTGGTTTTGTGTATGACGGCATGGGAAGTTCAGTTCAAACTGTCTTAGCACACTTAATTAGCTTGACCGAAGGCAAATGAGAACTGATGATCAGTAAACCGGAAAGGTCCGGGACTGAAACTGGAAAAACAGGGAGGATCACTCACATTAACTGTCAATCAAGTAATACAATAGGGGAAAACCCATCTGCCTTCCATGTCTAGTTTTTGGTAGCTTAGAAATAAACTAGACCTCGTTCGCCGGGTTTTCAGTTACTCGTCCCACACCGAAATTCTCACCGGTCCGTCCGATCGACATAACCGTTGTTGTAGGTGTGACATGATGTTTGGACAATTTGAACATACCTGTCTTCAATTCAGTCGCCCATCAGCTAACTCGTTCAATAGTAACAGTACACATACCGCTGCATACAATAACAGGTTGATGCGTGTACTCTGACTTGTACGTGCATGCGTTCACCAGACTCACCAATTCGCATCTTCTACCCTCGTACCACTTCGGACAATGACAGGTGAAATCACCCAGACTATCGGCTTCACATCGACCGCCATTCGAGCACGGATTCTCAGCGCAAACGTTGGTGAATTCACAGTTACGGCCTGTAACGGAAAATGAAATTTCAAAGTGAGGGGGTTTGTGTGAAAAAGGTGATGAATTTGAATAATCAAAAGTCGCAGTAAACACACAGACTAGTAAGTAAACAAGTGTCATCCTTTGAGAACGGCATCCGGTAGATAGACAAAACAAGCTGACAATCAAGTCGGGCCTTTGTAAACTGTCAGAATCACCGCCACTCACGAAAAACAGGCTGACAACCAAATGATCTGTTACAGAATCCGGATGCTTTGTTATGGACGTCAAACAAAACGTATGCATGTGGGACCCGAGTGACAATTCTGTCATCGCCGACTGTTAGTTAATACTTACAGTCAGAAACAAAACCCATCGGACAGTTAATTGTTTCATGCTATCCAACATGACAACCATTTGAACTAGCTGACTAATCTAAGTATATATTTATTCATTGAGTTTAGTGTTTCATTCTCAGTTAGTGGCATTCACATCTGGATTAGTAACTCTCAGTGTCCGAAGTGGGAGGACGCTGGCGCGTAAATACCACTCCGTTGGCTTGCATCGCACCATTATTGATTTCATTCACACATTCCGTAACCAGTGTGAACCTGTAGACTTACTACCAGGGACCGTGTGAACAGTGGGAGATCTCACCCATTGGTCTTCATAAAGCTGGATCGTATGCTCACAGGATTTTATCCAGTGGTGCCGACAGTCGTTCGAAGAAATATGCACACAATTAATAAAGTTGTAATTGTCATTGAGGCTGTCGGTATACGTGAGTCCCAAAAGACAGTGAATTAGGGTGCATTGATAAAACCCGGATTGTTCTCCAACATATCAACCTGAAGGGAGCGCCAAGCTACCAAGTTGGCACCACCACTCAAGCACGGAATCGTAAGTATTGTTGAAAAGAGTGCAGAACAACACTTCTATCAATGACGCAGAAAAATTAGGGAAGATTTTGGTTAATGACAATCAATTTGCAATGGCGATTGAACCGAGCGTTCCAGCTTGTTGGCTGTATTAACGAAACCACTATTAACTCGGAGTGATATTCACTGTCTGAGAAATCCTATGAGGAAACAGTGTGAAACACACATCCTCTCAAATTATTTACACAATATTACCGCGAACCATCATCCATGTGTAGTGTCAATCATATGCACTTATATAACTGATAGCCAGTGTACAATCTCTTCCAAAAACTATGCGACGAAGTCATACAATAAGTCGAAATGTTTACTTATAGATTGAACTTCACCCACAATTGATCGCAGCTGTCGCATTCCTATAGACTTTCCGGCCGGCCCCCTTCGAAAAGAAGCACTATACTCGGGTTTCACTCTCATTAGAGCTCGTCAGTAGTGCATATCATCGACACTGCCGGGACTTGAACCAAGGACACGCTGTTCATGAGGCAACCGTGCTTACCACTGCGCCAGCGACCCCACATTAGGCACGACCGAATTAACACATGTGAACGCTCAACCACTTTCGCTTGTGATTAATGATCAGGTTGCCCGATCGCCTCGAGAGGAGACACAGTTATTGTCTGTTAACTCCAATCGATGACCCCTCGACTAGAACTTCTCTCCAATTTGAAATCACAGAAATAATTGTCTCGTTGAGCGCTATTTGATTACTGATGAGTAGTAGGAAATTTTGGTTTTCATATATATTGAATATCACCCACAATTTACCGCAGCTGTCGCATTCCCAAAGACTTTCCAGTCAGCCACTTTCGAACACCAAAAACACTAGACACGAGCATCGCTCTCATTAGAGCTCGTCGATTGAAATTAACAGACAGTAACTGTGCAGTTCTTCTTGGTTCTGTGCAATTGGCTGACTTCTATAGTCGTGGAACTTCGCCTATTATTTCCCACCTATTGGATCAATTTTGCCCAGGGATGAGCAGTTCGGTCTTACATATAATTCATGATCCATCAGTTGTAAGCTTTGATCGTATCCCACATCGGCGCTGATATACTCCACTGAGTATTGGAGTAACCTCATCTCTGACATGACCATCCATCACAATGAGGCCACTCGTTTTTGGCTAAAGCGGTGATAAGTTTCCGTGCTTCATTCTGGATTCTTGCATCAGGGATTGGAATGTGATTTTTTCTGATGTAAACATGGTTTTATTATAAAACCGGTTAATCTAAGATAAAGCAAAGTGGGTAGTCAAAGATGTCTGTCCCACAATTGCAAACCAACTATTTAAAGTCATTAGTTGAATTGAAAGGAATATAGGACTGTTGTGTAACCTCATAATTTGATCAGAGGGTTGATCCAAGCAATTATTCAAAGCTTAGATTTCCGTTTAATTCAAAGTGCTTCTGTTTATCGAAGAGCCTTCTTTAGATGATCCTTTGACACTATGACTGTTGCAACAAGTGAACTCGGATGAAGGAAATTCTCAAATTGTTAAAGGTAGATACTCGTAGACTGTCACGACGTTGTATCATTCTGCTCATTGGGCATTATTTCGTCCTCTGAGGTGTATGTATAGTATAGATTTTTTGTGGAGAAACCACATTCTGTTCACTCTGTTCATTCTGTCCTATCAAATACGCATTTACATTCTCAGATGTACATAAGCCTGTACCCGTATCTATGGTTTTTCTGTCATTCTCTACTTACTACTTTGAACAATTTTGCAAAAGAACTGACCGTAAACCTTGGCTAATAACTATTAAATATTTCAACTACCAAAGCTTTGGTCAAATAAATGCTGACTGGGACCGCCCGGCCGACACTAGACCTGGCAAGAATCGTCCGGTATAGCGCTCGACAGTCAAGGCCCAACATGGTTAACAGTTTCTACTCTATCAACAACGTTAGTTTCGATGCCAACCATGCATTATCTGATTCATTGTTTGGCATGGTTGCTGACAATGAACACTCTCACAACAACTACTCAGTTCCACGATAACCATCTTCTAACCCAAGACTCATATAGCAAAAGAGTTATAAATCAAGGATTGTCCTGACATCAGCCCATCTGTCCGTCACACTCCGCAAGCTTACACTGGTTCAATCGGCGATCCACAACAATCATTACTAAGGTGTTATCAGAATTTTGATAAGTCAAAGAACTTTGTTATATAGTCCTGTAATTCACTTATATTTGATACATTTCTATTTACGTGTCATATATGCATTTTCATGGGGGTGTGTGTTGTAATGCATCGTACTGCCGTGTTGTTGGTGCTGAATTTGAGTTTTGATTTTGTAAGTCATGTACATGTTTTATTGAGCTTTTGGCTCATGCTTATTTCATTTTTCTCCCTTTGCAGGACTATTGTTGGGACACTTGCTTGGGATAAATGCTCTCATCCGGTGTCTCCACATCGAACAAAGTTGGTTCACAAATATAACCGGTAATCGGAACCAGAACGTCCGGCTTGCATGTTACACTACCCAGGAGGTACAAAGCAATTTCCTAACCTAAATACCTTCAACCTGTTTATTTATGTAGTGGCTGCAAAGTGAAACTGGATATGTGACCGAGAATTCTGGTCTCTCTATAAAATCATCTATTTCAAAGTCCTGCAAGAAGTAAAATCTCCCCAGATTGCCCCACTGTCACTTCCGTGCGATATTCTATCGCGAGTATCGGGCACTTCACGCTCGCCATACCACCCGATCACCTGAACGACGCACAAGGTATTTATTTTACTCTCCTAGTCTAAACGCATGGAAATGCAACCGTTTTTAACAATTCAAATGTTATACTATATTAACCCAATAAACATATTCACTTTTTACCCACCCAATTATAAACGGACCTATTCACAAAAAATCGTAAGCACCTTAATCAGCGAATCAAGTAGTCTTCTAACTGTAGGACAGACTGCACAAAATTGCCAGGTAGAATTGACACTGTCTATTTCTAATGTATACATACGAACCAAAAGGAGTCAAGAAATAAAATCTGTGTTGAAATGTCCGTTTGGGAAAACTCAGTACTGTTGACTTATCAATTCTTCAGCTTTGTTTGTGCACTACAACATGAAGGTTCTAATTGGTTTCTCCACCCAAATTCATTCCACAATTTTCCCCTTTCAATCCTATGTACAATACACCAAAATGGACTCTTTTTGCTGAAACATTGCTTGTTTTATAGTTTCCATGTTTTTCCCGGTTTCAGTTTTAGTATCGAAGTTATATACCCACTTTTGTTACTAATAGATAGAATTCACTCCCATACGGTTAAACAACTTCGGCCAACCGGACTATAATGGCCTCCATTCACTTGTCTCCCTATCTTATTCTTTCCGGTTCTGGAACTGCAGATGTGAGATTCTTGGTCAAGCATAATTTGAACTCGGTCATCAGTACAGACAATCATATGCTTTCAGCTAAGTACCAACAGGAATCAGTTCGTTATAAAAAAATCGACACTGGCCACCACATTAAATCACAATCAGCTGTTTTGTATAGTAGATACGGTTAACCTGTAATAACTGTAATCTGTGATGGTTATTAACAGGGTAGATAGTTGTCATAAAAGGCAATGTATCACATAACTCAGTGTCTACGTCCATGTAACATATTATGGTATATGTGAGCTAGATATTGCTGTCAGGTTATCGGAACCTAGAAAGAAAATATCATGATATGAATCCACAACAATATGCTTGCTATGTTGAACATGTAGTGCTTCAACAAAATATGATCTTTGTTCTATCTAAATCAGTTGGCTTTATAATCATAGCAATAATTAATCCAAACCACTTCGCACAGAAGATTATGCACTCATCAGGCTGAGGAAACCAAGAAGACTTGTGAGACATAGTACCTAGAAGATGAATTGTTGAACTAGTTAGGTCACACTAAAAAGTCATCCCAACCGTGTTTGCTTTGACCGGGAAGTTAACATTTGATCATATTTATCAACCATACTGGTATAGACTATGCACAAGATCTGTCAGTTCAATCAAATCTTCAAATGAGGAAAAAACAATGAAAATGGCTTATGTGCTGAAATAGATGAACAAAAAAGAAACGTTTTGATTTTGTTGATCACCAGGTGTGAGTGTTTCTTATGCGACGACCCATTTATACACATACAGTTGCTAAGCTACAATGAGACAAAGCTTTAGCAATAGCATCACCTCCCTCTTTTAACCAAATATCGAGGTGACACTGTTAGAATGGTGATCATTAAGTGAAACAATTCTATCATCATCATCACGACGGACGGTAATACATCAGTAGTTCTCAGTGATAAATGACTGTCACACAACCATGAACAAAAAGTAAATCTTGTACAAAAATAGTGGTGAAGGAAAGAAGGAGATGGGATGAAACTTAACTACTAAAAATAGCTTCGTATATATTCAAACATTCAGCATCAAGGTGCTTACAACTTGTAACCCGACAGCTGAACAGTAGGCGGTCTTAAATTACACAAATGTATAGAACTCATACTAGAAACTAAATTGCAATATGCAAAGAATATAATTCTAGCAAACGTAATCGCTATATTTTATCATGAAAATGAACCCAACGACGGTTGAAAACGAATGTGAATGGCAGCATTGGTTCCAGAAACTGCTACGATATATGTGAGTGTCATTATGAGCACAACATCACCATCATAATCATTACAGGTAACAGTACATTAATGTCTCTCACTGATGCTCAAATATCATACAACAAGGAAGGAAAAATAGGCCTAACGAAATCGCTTTTGAAGAGCTGTGTTTGCAAACAGACCAGGTGAGTTAAGGCAGTGGTTTGATGTCTAACTAATATTCTCCTCTGCCCACTTCTTGAGAAGTTGTTCTAGTATGCCCGCAATTTATAACAAAACCCCAGTCATCTGGTAACTAGGAATTACGTGACTCAGGGCATACATACTTATACCGGTCAGCCACTGATATTATAAATGAGTCATCATTGGTGTGCAACCCGACAGTAGGACAGCGGAATTTTTTATCCCCCTGAAAGTTACCTCAATCAGCAACAAGCACTGATGATATCCTGAGAAACGTATAGATACACAACTTTTGTTACGCTTATACTGTTGGTTTCCGCGTCCGCCCCCCTCCACTCAACTTGATGCAACTCAACATAACCTGATCTCGTTTGAAGATTACTTCATTTTTCTGATCCGATTGACGCAAACAGTCTGCTTACCGATTTCGATACGCAAGTTGCTTTGCATATGTTTCACTGATTCGTATGCGATGAGGGTGATTATTATAGCCAGGTGACGCTATTACCAAAAAATGACGCTGTTAGCAAGGTGTAACACACTGTTGTAAACCCTCCTAAAACAATACGCTGGTTCGATCTCGGTTTAGTGGTGCGGTCGATAAAATCGGATTCTCGTCCCGGTAATAATCTACACGGAAATCTCGGTCCCGAATAGTACCACGATTGTCCCGTATTCGCTCCCAAGACAGGCCAAAATACGCGTTCAAAATAAGCTTTGTTCCGCTCCAAAACAGGGTGCGGCTAGGGCGACAAGTACAAGGTATTTATAGGGCACGTCATGACCACACATTCCCACCACATCATGAGAAAGAGTTAGGATCGCACATGGGCATAGCGGTATTAAAAGTCTCAACCGATTTGAACAGTTCCGCTAGTTAGGACTGAGTCAAGTGGCTTTTTTCTTCTTTCTCACGACGGAGGCGCCCTGGAACGGTCATAAGGTGGGCGCCCTAACACACACCCAAGAGAGAAGACCGAAAGTCTTGGATAAAAGAGGAGAGAGGAGTGCAGTTCATTTAGCAAAATCCTCTTGTCTCAACTTAACTATCCAGTATAAAATTGCTTATATATCGTAACCGAACAGCCAAGTTACAAACGACAGTCAGTTTTCTTGAGTAAAACACACTCCTTTCGGCCTTTTTCACTGTCTTGCTTGGTGAACTGTCCATAGTTCAAAGATAATTCATTCAACCGGGGGCAATGGTTGCTTAACTGAAAGTGATAGCAAACGACATTCTCACAGTGATAGCCGGGGACAGGTTCGTTCTAAATTTAAAACAGAGGGCCATAAGTGATTATTCACAGAGTATCTTCAACCGCAAGTTCCTCACTAGTTCGCCGATTTGTCTTAACCAAAAGCAAGTGGAAATCAGTTAATGAATGAAACCCGCTTTGAAACCGTCAAGTACTACGTTCCGCTTCATTCAGCTGACAGCTGTCATTCCCATTTCAATGGCTTCCTCAAAAGCAATGATTCTAAAAGCCACCAGTTGAATACCATTTTCAATATCACACTCGCTTCAAGAGGGACGAATACGAAAGAAGCAGAAGTTCTTCACTGTTACGTTATATACAAGGCCCTCTGTCGACTAGGTACTCGAAAGCTGTCTACATCTAGACCGGAGTGGTCGAAATAATCAGGATTCGAACCCGTAACGGCATTATTTATAACCGACTTCGTTATCAATACGATAGAATAATTTTAATACCAGTCATTCACAGTTGCAAGCCACAATGACTTCAAAACACGTAAATCCTCAAATCATAATTATCCCATGTGCAGCTGTAGAAAAGATAACAGTTATCTGTAACCTGATGTAAACTTGATAACAACGTGCTTCATTTGACCTAGAAGTTCACAAAGCAGTTTTACTTTACGGATGTAAACCACGGCCCATACAGTTGGAAACACAAGATGTTTGAAGTCTCTGACCATCGGTGTTTACATTCACTCGGGGGCATCGACTGTTACCAGCGTGTAAGCAAAGTGTTTTAGGACGGGAATAACTGAAGTATACTTCCTTAACTTGTAAAAGACGTTGACTAATGCTTTGACAGTGCCAGCATCCTGCTTATCATGCATTCTGTCAGGCCTCAAAACAAGGTGTATCACTGATGGTTTGAAGGAGATAAGTGAAATCAACTGCCAGTAAAATAGGAATACCTGATACTCGCCGACCTCTATAGTTAGTCACATTAAGGGTTGTAACTGTTGATTAAATTTTGTGACGTGAATACTGCTGCTGCTGCTGCTGTTTTGTGCATCTTATAAATGCCGTTCTATCCCCATTTGCAACTTGGATGAGTGTTTGCTTGATATATTCACCTTGAATTCGATTGCTTGAGGTAACACAGACTTTTCTAATAACCAGGTTTCATCTCTTATCTCACATTTACTCTTTGCTTAGGGCCTGTTCTTCACTATGTGATTGCATTTCGGTCAAACATTAGTGTGAACCACAAGTGTAGAGATGACGACGATGATGATGATGATTGAGAGCTCACAATCAAAAACAAATCTCGTTATGGAACTTGTTGCATACATAAAAAGAAACAAATGTGCAACATCAATAATGGTTGTCGTTCGTCTCATTGTGGATGTCTTTAGTTGTGACTAATGTATTTTGTTTGGTTTTAATCATTGATCATGACAAATAAGTCACTGCAATCAAGCCAATAAGTTAGACACCGTGACACTTTCGAATATTACTCAGCCTACAGTTCGATGCATTTAACATATAGATGAACTGGAGTTTGTTGCAAGACGAATACAAACAAACTAGCTTGCAAATGTTTTCATCTAGGTTGGACCTTGTACTGACATTGTTATCGACAACTGATCGGTGCGCACACTTACTATGTACACTTATGATAAACTGGATTTTAATTTCCTATACATTTGACCATTGCACGAACTGGACTAACTTGTAAGATGACAGTTTCACACACGTCATGTTACTCAGTGAACCTCATCTGGGATTCAACCTAGTTCTAGTTGTAGCATAAACGAGCTTCATCATCATGATGAGTCAGTAAATAACTCCGTTTGAAAAATTACATCGCAATTAAACGTAAGCTGTTTCAAATCTTAATGGTAATCTTCTAAAAACGAAGAACTTGAGGGCTATCTGTTTAAAAGTAACAAATATGATGTATGGGAACATCTTGTAGATAAACATTTCAAAAAAAATAAACCTCGTGCAAAAACATAGAAAATGTTTTTAAACAAAGTTATATTAACTTTAGGCAAGCCCATCCTGTAATAGAAAAAGACGGAAATGACATACCAACAAAACCTTTTGTACAATGGCAAATGTATCGCATATTCGGTAGATCTTCGCAAGAACCACCGTTTAAACACGGCTGAGTTAGACAGTCGTCAACATCTTCGGTGCAATTCACACCTCGCCAACCGTTTTTGCATACACAGTGGTAGCCCATGTTGTTCGACCGGGGCCCAGATGCGAGTTCATCCCACGACACAGTTTGGGTGTTCACGATACAAGTGCCATCATTCTGACACGGTCCACTTTCACAAGGATTGAAGCATCGTATCGTATAGACTGTAGAAAAAATAGTAACAGAAAAAACATCTGAAGACATCCACCTGATTGTATGATACAGTAGATGTCACTAGTAATAATGGACAGCATCGCTCGCTCGGTCGTGGGTTCGAATGACGGTTACGTTGACCTTATTTAACGAGAGTTACTAGTCTGACAGTACCCAATTCACATGTCGTCTGAAAACAAACGATTTGAGGTATATTTGAAACAACCATTTCCCGTTGAAAATTTCAATATAGCAGACATAATACTGATATTACACGGTTTATGCTAGAGCAGATTTCGCTGCATCTCTACTGGTGTTTATTGCAGACGAGTTAAAATGTACAAAATTTCAAATCACAAGACAATCACGAAAGGTCAACGTTCAATACCAGTTCAGTTGCCACCAAAGCAGCATCAACGTCAAAAACAGGTCTTTTTGTACACACAAAATGGAGTGACAGTGTCTGATCGCAATAGCCTCGGCACATCGTAGCAAACGTTTGTTTCGAGTCGAGAACAGAACACGAAATGACTATGATGAGTCAATCACATGTTGCGTCATCAAGGGATGTTTGGCAATCGATGACGCTGGCTCCTTCCGGGTGTTTTGGCCGTCGAGTTGTCTGATTGTGTGACCGTTTGTTGAACCCATTTCGGTAACTGTTCGGTAACCCTGGTTCCAAGCTGGCGCTCACTTCTGCCAACATAAGATGCTCCGCATCCACATTTGTATTCATAGATTACGTTTGATTTGGCGAACTGAGGCGTTGGCTGCTTAACTGGGGGTGTGGGAAATCGGACTGTTCTGAACATGATCACTGGTTTCGCGGCAAAGAATGTGCGTACAACAGTTGACCCTAGGTGTTGTTTAACTATGGGAAACATTGTCACTCATCCGAGTTCTGCCTGGTCTTGAATTTGGATCAAAGTTTGGCTAACTCCAGTTTGAATCTACTCTCCAGCGCACACTTTATTTTCCACGGCGTGTTTCAGAGAGTAGCGTATTTGATTTACGTTCGTATTCGACCGAATTTGTATGAGTATTTTTCATGTGTTTCTGAAACGATTGAAATCATACTTTTCACTGCAAGCACCAAGGTGTACGCCGACCGTCCGTTCAGCCTGATTGACCACAAAAAAATGGATAAGACGTCGACTTTTTCGTGATCAAGGCACGTTTATAAATGGGAACTATGTGAAAGACTTGCACATCTTGAAGTGAGAGTTGCGAAAAGGCGTTATTGTGGACAATTCCCTTGAGGATTTTCGCTATCAGGTGTGTCCGTTGAGCGTTCCAACCTAAGCTGTTAATGTTTGCTGGCTTATGCTGGAAACAGTTTCGACCATGTGGATTGTGCTACCGACAGTTTCGGTTGAATTTCGTTTCGATTTTTCATGTCACCAACATAATAAATCAGTCACAACGACAGATATTCTTAACGTTCTTAAAATTTTTATGGAATCGTATGAGACGTCGTATCTGCGTGTGACTCAGTCTTGTCCACACTGCTACCTTGGCATGGTGGTCATGCTTGTGTGTTGTGCTGATCCGGCTGGCTATGCTGACCAGACCATCGGTCCTTGCAGATTCAACAATGTCAGATCGGCTAAAAGGTTGCAGCCAGACAAAATGCAATTGGCCTTGTTGTAAATGAGGCCGGTGTGTTGTGTTATGTTTCGAAGTGATGTTCGTTCTTTACTCGTCTGGTTTTGTGTATGAATTGCTCTTCTCTGCAGTAGTATTGGTCTTAATGTATGTTCATTTTATAGGTGTGTGGCTCTTGAGCCTGTGCGTAAATAACGCAATTTGGTCGTAGCTCTTGGTCGATGTGTTGTGATAATGTGTTCATGTATGTGTCATACGATGTCTTGCGTAACAGGTTATTGAGTCAAATGCTTTGATTGAGGGCCCTAATCGCTCTCCCGTCTAGGTCTGGCCGTCCTGGCAGTAGTTGAAGTTCATGCAGACAGTGATTTTACAACTTCAACCAAATGGCATACTGCATCGACCGTTGCGCACGATAAATCAGGTCGCCCTATCTGCTGTGCACGGCAGAGTGGACGGGCGAAGACATGTTACTGCAAAACCCTCCCCATTCATCACTCTGCCAATGACCCTGCCAGCATGAATCCCAGAGCAGACAACGCTCACTCAAGTCTCAGTAACACGACGACCAACCTGAGACACTCCCCGAGACGCAAGACGCTTTTCACAGGGACATGGAATGTGCACACGCTGCTGAATCGATGCACCACCACCACAGGAAGGTCAGAACGGCGAACCGCAATGATCCCTATGCAACCGGGCCGCTATGGAATCAACGCAACAGCCATGAGTGAAACAAGGCTTGCTTTAGCGATAGGCGAACCGCACGGCATCAGCCCCGAATCATGCCCATGCGCCTACGACTCGATCGAGGCAAGTGAGCTACGTTTGTTAATGTTTATGGCCCAACTGTGTGTCACATTGATGATACAAACGACAAGTTCTATGACCAGCTGACCACCACAATCCGGTCGGCACAGGTGAGTGACCAACTGTTTGTTCTGTGTGACTTGAACGCTCGAGTCTAGCCGGAAGTCATCGGACCCTACGGTATTGGTTCAGTGAACGAGAACGGTGATCATCTGCCCCACCTGTGTGCTACTCAAGCGCTGGTCAACACAAACACCCGAGGCCAGCTGGATGCAAGAGACATCGTGACGTGGACTCATCCACGAAGCGGTCATCATTTGCTTGATTTCGTGATTGTGACAGTGCGACATTTATGAGGTGCGTATGACGCGAGTGAAGATCGGTGCTGAATGTTACACAGACCGTAGACTGGTGAGGACCAAATTGTGTATTCCTGTCTGCAACCCTGTTTATTATAGATCATTCGGACAAATACAGAAGTTGAATGTGAAACGACTGGAGAAGTGTGAGATGGGAGCTGCTCTTCAGCGTGCTGGTGCCGCTCGTCTACCTTCCCCGAGGATGTGTACCAACAGCTCAAGAAACAGATCACAGCAGTAGCCACCCAGACAATCTGTGTGAAACGCCAGAAACATCCGGACTGATTTGACGACAACAACGCGATTATTATTTCCCCCCACAATGGACCCGGACAATGAAAATAAGAGACCGAAATTCCGGAGTACCAGCCGTCAACTGGCCGAACATGTTCGTGGAATCACGGACGACTGATGGAGGAAGCAAGATGAGCGGATACAAGGCTACACGGATCTCCAACAACACGAAAAGTTCTACGGTAAGTTGAAGACGAGTTTCGGTCCATCCGTCCAGTTTCCCAAATCACTGATTGATGTGGACACCGGCTGTTCGTGCACCCAATCAGAGGACATCATGGAAATGTGGCGCAGACACTTTGGTAGCCTATCAAAACGGGCCGCTACCATTGACTGGGTGACCGTGAACAGTCTTCCACAATAGGAGACCATATCTCCACTTACTCTCGCTCCGGATTTGCTGGAGCTGCAAACATCGATCATACAACTGCTCAATGGAGAGACTGCAGGCAAGGATGGAGTGCCAGGTGAAATACTGAAGAATAGCGGACCCGTGCCAGAACGCGCTCTGCTCCATCTGGTTCACTCCATATGGCGGCAGGAAGAAATGACACAACATTTCAAGGATAACCTTATAGTAGATTTGTTTAAAGGTCGTGGTGGGCAGCAATGCCCTGACGGCCATCGGGGCATCACTCTGCTAAACTATACGGTCGAGGTGCTTGCACCAATCCTCCTGAACCGACTGAAGGTGAACGTTTTGGGGGCCAATGTTCTCGAGGATCAGTGTGGATTCTGGACGAGCCGCAGTATGATCTGTCTGGTGTTCACTGCTCGGCAGATTCAACAGAAGTGCCGGAACACAATCATCCCATATTTACCCTCTTCGTAGACTTCACTAAGGCGTTTGATTCCGTGAACCGTGAGGCATTGTGGACGGTGTTTGGTAAGTGTGGATGTCCAGGTAAAGTCGTCAATTTGATTCAAATGTTGTAAGTGGGCAGGAAGGCGAAAGTACAGTCGTGTGGATCTACTTCTGACGATTTTGACATTGTTACTGGCGTGAAGCAGGGTTGCGTGCTAGCCCCAGCCCTATTTAGTTTATATTTGGCTGCCATGGTAACAGTTGAGTTCCAGGACTACGGGGAAGATGGTGCTGAGATTGAGTACCGTGAGTTACGAGTTCGCGTGGTAACCGCTAGTGTTGCTTCGGACGTCTCGAAAGACGTGTCTGGATGAACCACAGCCTGAAGATTCCCACTAAGCTCTGTGTCTACCGTTCATTGGTACTGTCTAAGCTGCTGTACGGGAATGAAACTTGGATAATGTGTTAACGGAACGTGCACTAGCTGAGCCGCTTCCATTTGCAGTGTCTAGGATGCACCTTGAATATTCGGTGGTCGGACATGTTTTCGAGCACTGAGGCATTGCGGCGAACGGATATGTACAGCTTGCAATCGATGCTAATTGATAGTGAGCTTCGTTAGCTAAGTAACGTCCGTCGGATGGGCGATGACCGTATTGCGTAGCAGCTACAGTATGGACAACTGAGAACAGGTAAGCGAAATCCTGGTGGTCAAAATAGGAGATACCAGTATGTTATCCAAGTGAGTCGTTCGCAGTGTTACACTGATTTTAGATTTTGGAAAGACTTGGCGTTGAACTGGTCAATCTGGAGATTTATGATCCGGATGTGCGTCTGCAAGGGAACAATCGGTGCCATAGGTGGTGTACACATGACTATATGTCGTTGCGGTCTGTTCGACCGTGAATGCGGTGGACTTTTGGAAATAGCAGGTCATCAACTCACCCTTTGTAAACCGTCGGCCAAGGAACAACGAGTACGTTAGGATCAAGTAGGTTGTATCAATTATATTCATTTTTTCTTGTTCTCATCAGCTAGCGATTACCATTGTTCGGCAACCCACCCGTTCGCTTTTTCAGAAACCTGGATATCTGTGGCTTTCTAGTTTTCTTTTTCAACAGCTTTATTGACGTACTGTATGGGGAATGTTTTCTTTCTTTTCTTCCAGTCTAACCTTACACTTTACTGTTACTCCATATCCTCTCTAGAGTGCACCAACATGTACTCATATACTGGAATACTTTTTGCAATATATTTTCAATATTTTCCTACCCATTGCAGGTCTTACTATTGCAGTCTCTCTCCCTTTATTTTCCGAGAGATAAGGGCTCATTGTTCGTGTTAGCTAATAAGGGGGCTAACCATTATTGATCGACTGGACACAAAGGCCTCAATCACACATCACCTGGTCTTATTGCTTCGGGGTTACACTGGATACAAGGTGTGTGAGAGGAGCTACAATTGGTGCAACGCAAGCCACTTGTGGTGATGGTTAAGTGCAGGCCTCGTGTGGCTGCGGTCGTCGTGACAGGCTGATCCGAACCGGATGCTGCCAACCGTGTTGTGTGATTGTTGATTTTGTTGTTTAGCTTCACGATGTCAATTGCACTTTGCTATATAAACCCACAGATTGTAATGTGTACCTGATGAGATGCAGCGAAATCTGCTCGAAAGGTACAATGTGCAAAAAACTGTTTCTGACTTCCCTGTTCAAATTTGTTGTGAGAAATATTTTTTTGCTACCGTTACGCTATTTTGACTACTTCACATTTTGCATGGAGATTAACCATATCAAAATTGAATTCCACCTTGAATTGTTAAGTTTTTATAGTTTTGACAACTGACAAGCCTCCATAGAATTCAAAAGGCTGGTACAGAAGAAATCTACCCCGGTTGATAGTAACATTTGGACTAAGTTGATGCCACCTGTAAATTTTCTGAGTCATTTGTAGAGGTAAATTAAAAAAATCATCATGGTTGCAGTTAGTCTGCGCACTTGTGCTTTTACTAGATGTTATCGAATTATGGATCTATTCTTAAAACTGATATTTTTCTGGCTTTATACACATATGGTTTTAGTAGCTTCACGAAGGTTATATAGCTAAGAGACTTTGTTGATAAAACGTTGAGAATTTATGTTCCAGGAGTGTTAGTCAAAGTTATGCGGATTGTGTGTGATTTGGGTGGCCTGTCTGCTATACACTAGGCACAAATCTCTATAGAATTACTGAAGTCAATTTCAGAACCATGTTACAACAGTCATTTACAGAAACCCAGTTTCAGGACATTGTGTTAATCACGGTTATTGTCTGACACTTTTAAAACGTTAGGACGAAACAGTTAGAACAGGTTAAGTGGTGGATGGGTTTGCTCATCGACACCAAATCGGCAGTATTATGAAGTATCTTGTTAACATCAAAAAACAGGTGGGGAGGTAGATAACCAAACAGTATGTTAAGAAGACTCATGAATTCAACGTATGAAAGATTTATGAACAAGTGGT
Organism: Paragonimus skrjabini miyazakii; assembly: GCA_014338405.1. Taxonomy (NCBI): domain Eukaryota; kingdom Metazoa; phylum Platyhelminthes; class Trematoda; order Plagiorchiida; family Troglotrematidae; genus Paragonimus; species Paragonimus skrjabini miyazakii. The sequence goes on along the minus strand of JTDE01001865.1, from coordinate 56,607 downwards.
TTAAAAACCTCGAGAGATTTTAGAGCACTTGGTTTTCTTCACAAATATGGACATAGAAATAAGGCGATCAACACTAAAAGCATATCGTATTGTCCCGTCAACACCAAACAGCAATAACCAGGAAATACATGAAAGACCATTGGGGTGATGTAAAGAATAAAGAATTCAAAAGATAGCATATAAAGGGGAGGAGAGTGTGCTAAAACGTCAGGTCTAGAGGAGATGGTGGTTTACGTGAAATACTTGTTGTGTACATATTGTTTGCCTGAAATGACTAATCGCAATCGCATCAGTCAGATCTGTCTGACCGCCGGATCAAAAGAACACAATAATGTACATATTCATGAGATCTAAATGAAATTGTTGCAATTCAAATCCAGAAGAATAACGTCTGCTCACAAGTGCCATCTTACTTCCATAAGTGTACATCCTCATCATCACAGAAAACAATACATCAGGGGTTCACATTGATGCTTAACTGCCACACAACCACGGAGGAAAAAAAGCGAACCTTTTGTAGGAAGACAACAAAGAAGGGGAGAGGAAGAGACCCAACTACTAAAACTATCTACGTCTATATTCAAGCATACAACATCAAGGCGCCCACACCTGGTAAACAAACAACCGAGCTGTAACTGAAAGTAAGGCGTCATCAGCATGACTGTTTTCTTACGGCTCTCACTGCCGCGTGCCATTAAGTGCACTCACTTCACAGACAATTCGGACAAACAACGACAACATTGACGCCACTGAGCTCGGTTAGCCGCCATCTCATTGAATGTCTCAAAACGCCGATTTTGTGCCTCGTAATCACCTCAGCCCGGGAGACAAACCCGATCTACAATGGTTGACCACTTCGTGAACGATATGATTTCCTTATGGCCGGTCACAACCTGTCCACCTCGCACCTTACGCCAATCGACGTCCGTGATATACAGCCTAAACATTTAAGTCTGTGAAAACGCAATGGATAGGACAAAAGAACTCGTTTGTCAACCACTAACAAATATCTGTTTTTAACCTTCTCGTTGGTTATTCGTTAAGTCCACCAGATACGAGCGATCAAACGCAGACACCGGTGGTTAAATACCTGAAGACGGTTCACGTTCTCTACTCTAAGCGGCCACGTTTCTCTGCCGTAATGTAGCATAGCCCTCACTGTCGTCTTACATACGCGACCCTTAAGCTTCAAAGAGATACCCCTCTGTCGCCAGAGGTGTCCCGGATTAGCGAACACCGCCCCAGCCATATAGATGCACGCTACTATTTCATTCACTACAACTCCACCGCCGCTAATGCAGCTTACCAAGTACACAAACCGGTCAACAACCTACATGTTTTCACTATCTAGCAATAGATTTACGCAATTACATCGATCTTACAGAAGCACTTTACACTTTTAGGCTGTAGAGCGCATTTCGGAGTATTAAGTAGAACGCAAAATAAACTCTATCGTTGTTTGTACTGCGTGAAAAGTGTCAGGCAGCAACATGTTATAGTCAGCATAATCACGATCAGTCAGCCTTCCAGCAGGTAGGAGGCCAACACCGGCACCTTGTGAGTGCCGCAGAAAATCTTCCACTATTTCGTCTATGAAAAAACTAGACAAAAATGTACAGCCTTGACGTACGCCGTTATTGGTGCTAAAATGATTGGGGTCAAACCATCCCCCAACCTAAAACTAGCGCTGGTTACAGATAGCTTATGCTGAGCGCACAGCTGCAACAATCGTCCGCCATTATCCGACCAATGTGATGCTATCCGAAACCTGTCACCCGTACGAGATTCGGTCTCACCACGATGGCTTTCACAAAGGTCCCGGGCTCATTTTTTAAATATGGAAACTATTATAGAGTGACCCCAGCACGGAGGGACGCTCTCCGTCGTCCACACAGGTTGAAACAGCTGAGTCATGGCCTCAACTAAAACCTCTCCACCTTCTTTAAAAAGTGCCGATACTAGAGCATCTGAACCGGCAGTTTTATTACGATTGAGCGCCGAGATGCAATTGAGAACCTCAGTCTCAGTGGGCGTTACATCACAAGTTTGTGGTGGCAGCACAGTAGAAGCAGGAGGCCAAATAAATTGACCCTCAAAGTGTTCCTCCCAACGCCCTAACCTTCTGGACTTATTATAGATTAGTGTGCCATCTGCCTCGCTTATGGCTTCACTGACACACGGTCGCCTGGGAAAAGTGGAACGGAATAGCCTAAATAGTCTGTCGGTGTTCCCTGAGGCAAAAGCGGTTTCTATTTCCTTAATTTGTTCAAATAACCAAGCCTCACGATCAGCCTTTAGACTACTTTTCAGTTTCCTACGGATATCTCTTCTGGACTTGTTATGTTAACTATCAGAAGGAATGTTCCGTCTGGCTTCTAACAACTCCAGGGATTTTTCCGGGATCCAATGTTTGTTTGATCCATGTACCTCCTTGCCGCAGGCTACAGTACCTGCTTTCCGAACGGTCTGTGAGACTTTAATCCAATAGTTATTAAGATCTTCAGAGTGAATATCACTAAGGCAGCTTTCTGAGCTGGTTTGTTAATTATGTTTTATCGACGGTATAGCCAGTTTCTCAACAACCAGCCGTTGCTGTCTGTGGGATCGTTTCCTAGCAAAAGTAGGAACGAAACGGCAACGACAGCTATGTGTTCTATCTGAGACCAAACCTGATTCGGGGGAGGTAAGCACCAAGTATAGCAATAACGTGCACGATACCAAAAACTAGCGCTGGTTACAAATAGCTTATGCTGAGCGCACAGCTGCAACAATCGTCCGTCATTGTCCGACCAATGTGATGCTATCCGAAATCTGTCACCCAAATGAGACTCGGTCTCACCACGACGGCCGACCTAGGCATTCATTGCTCCGGCCAGAACAACCATATTAGAGCCACGTGTCGTCTGAAGGAGAGCGACAAGATCCGAGTAAGAGGGGTCCTTGGTACCGACGTTACTACAGTCTGCTGGAGAATAAGCAGACACCACGAAAAGCTTTCCGAAAGTTTTTCATCTAGAGCCAGCCTTAGTAGAACCTACCAAGCGAACGGCAAAAGTCTACTGTTAACAGGAGTCCAACTTATTAATGCGGATGCGGTCCTCTTGCTGAGGAATTAACAGTGTCGTGAGTATTCATGGTTGTGTGTGAGCTGAGAAACTGCCAGGACGCCCAGACTTAAACAAGAGAACGATTAGGGTTCTCAACCAAAGTCTTTGGCTCAAAAGCCTCTACTGCAAGACAGCAGTTGAGTGGCGGTGCACCGGAACAGATACTTTTCTGGAAAAAATGCCAACCTTCTTCTAACCCCTAACCTGGAGGACCAGGAGACTGTGGTTTGTCAGACCTAAACCTGTTGGCCTGCCTGGTATGAGTGACTCTGCCGGTGTGGGGACCACACTCTCCAGTTTAGTCCAATAGGTAATCGAGATGCGCAAACTCTCACACCGCGTCAAGGTCCAGTCTCGTTGTGACTGTACATGTTCTGCCCTGTCCAATAATCATGAAAAACAAACACCCAAGTATGTGTACGTATTTCTAAACATACAACCAAACAGCTAGACAAGTTTGAAACATTGTGTTCCCTTTATCCAGTTCATTAAGACGGCGAGAAGACATACATTGTGAGATGCAAGCATTTCGTTTATTTTCATCAGTCAATTACACAAAACGTTTAGTTATATAGGATAAAGGCTTAGCGACAAAACAATGAGATGAACGAACATCACGTGGGAGCAATCAGGGTTCACTGCCACGGTAGCGAAATTGATTGCGTCAGAACCTTTTGCCAACAAAAGGGCTGGTGCGTGACGCTTGATCAACAATGCCTTGGAGAATGTCAACAGCCTGGGGTTGCGGTTACGCAATAGGACCATGAACGAAGTGACGGGATCAACCACATGACCTGTTGCGATTAAGACTTTCGCGATCGAAGACGCCGGATTTCTGTTCAAGTGTTGGCATACTGACCCGCGTTGAGTCATTGTTTGTACTAACCACTTGGGTATGTGCTCCGCCTTCTTTTGTCGTAAGTTTCGGTCCGTTAAGCCAATGTATGGGTCACCGCAACTGCAAGTGAACTGGTAGATAACATGAGAGGCAGAGTTTTCCAAGAAAGAACGGTCGGGTTAGTATGCCAACACTTGAACAGAAATCCGGCGTCTTCGATCGCGAAACACTTAATCGCAACAGGTCATGTGGTTGACCCCGTCACTTCATTCATGGTCCTATTGCGTAACCGCAACCCTAGGTTGTTGGCGTTCTCCGAGGCATTGTTGATCAAGCGTCACGCACCGGTCCTTTGTTGGCAAAAGGTTCTGACGCAATCAATTTCGCTACCGTGGCAGTGAACCCTGATTAATCCCATGTTGATGTTCGTTCATTTAACTGTTTTGTCGCCATGCGCTTAACCTATATATCTGAATGTTTTATGTATTCGACTGATGAGAATAAACGAAATGCTTGCGTCTCGCAATGCATGTATGCCTTGTTTAAAACAAAATGAGGCAATCTTAATAGTTGTACTGACCTACGGAGTCCACTGTGTTTTCAGAACACGCCAAAAATAAGTCACAATCAAATGACTGCACAGTTAGACACTTATTTACAATTTTCTGAATGCTTTTTGCCGCAAAAACTAGGAGCTTATTATTCCACCGAAGATTAACATAAAGGAACTATTTTTTAGGGAAACAACGAACAACCTGGAAATCCTTGTTAAATGGACTAGTATGGACACTAAGAAAGGTCAAGCAACCGTGTCAGAACGCATAGTGGTTATAGCGATAGAAAATCAAGGAAGATTATTCGTAACTATGCTTGCATAGTGTACAAATACGTAGACGATGGAAGAAATTCGAATTCTAGGACAACGTCATGATAACGGCCGACATACGCTTATTTTTTTACTTATTTAAAAAGAGGTTTTCAATTTGATCGGTCGATTTAAATCTTTAGAATCAGTTGAACGCAGGAGTGTGCTTTGTTTTTAGTCATAGACGAAATAACAGAAGAATAATGCTAGCATGGGTCTCTTACTTAGCAGAATACGATCGGATCTTGATAATACAACCTACAATGTGTCGTTAGTTGTGTTCTTCTAAACAGTGTGAAATGCACTTTGCACCCTCGAAGTAAAAGTTATTTCAAACAAAATGTCATGACCACACGGATTTAACGTTAGATAATGACTTTATGGTGGTTGTCGATCAATGCATGTGCTCAGAAAGTTGCATCCGCAGCGGTGGTGATACACAGAATGAAACAGTAGCTCGCTTGTCCTATGGTAAACTATTGTCAAACATCTCAAGCGACAGTAGTTACTTAAGCGTGCACCACTTCTTAGCAGAACGCGGTCCGTCTGTGGTTGATGCAGTATACACAAGATATCAAAAGAGGATTAGATATGCCGACATGCAGGACAATACAGTGAATTAGCACATTTAGCGAAAGCCCTTCCAGACTATATTTCTGGGACATTAGTAATAGACCTTTATGACGAATTCTAACAGAAGCTTTTGAGAAATTAAGATAAATTATCTCAATCAGCTGTCATCAATTGGCGACCTTCATATGTCACAACGCATAAATCAGTTACGACATTTTTCTTCTATATAAGAGCTGTTGTAGCGAAAAGGCGTCCAATAAAGCACAATCTTTATTGTCCAATTCGCTGGTTGCTATGCCACGTGCGCCCTCGCGTCTATGAATCAGATTTCCGGTCCCAACACTACCGGTTTCTGCTCACACCTCGTGTGCATTTCTGCCCGGTTTGTGTGTGACCGACGCCTTTTATCGAGGGGTTTTCCGCCTGCCAATCCTCACCCGTTGGTCCAATTTCATCAAACAGTGGATCAACCGGTTGCTCGTGTTATCCTCGATTCGCTCATTGCTGGCTTGTGGACGTATCTTCCACCCCCACGTTGAGGTATTCCACCGAGTGTTGGAATACTCGCACCTCCGATTTGATAATCCACCACACTATGAGTATGACGATGACCAAAACTACCTTATCTGGTTTAAGTTCAGACCCATCATACAAGTGACTGCTACAGAACAGTCTGGTACTTTTGATAAGTACTTGAAGAGTAGATGACAACAAGTTAGGGTTACATCAAGACTATATATATTTGAGACGAAGAGTTTACATTGCAAATTAGGATAATTTTTGCCAAGTGAGTGGGTTATGCGAACTCATCGATATAATGTGAGAAGGCTGGAGGCATTTCGGATGCGCTACATAGATCAAAAACTTCGTCTGCCACGTGACAATGTGGCTTTCTGAGGCAAAGCGGTCATTTTCACGGACACTTGCTAAAATCAAACAGAATTAGAATAGATTCCGAGAAAACAAAGACTATCATCACGATGTCAACCCCCGAGGAGATGAAAGCAGTATCGTGATTGAATGGTATAATCAACTATTTGAGTCGGTTCTTTTTAAACCTTCTCAACATGATGCAGTCAATGAGCATGTTGATCCATAACCAAGTACCATGGAAGTAAGCGGAAGAATAGCAGACAGTATTTAATAAAATAAAACGGATTATTACCGGGACCCCTATACTGAACTACGACAACCTATCACTATCTTTGACTGTTCAGTGGGACAACAGTAAAACTGGTCTGAAGGCAGTAATATTGCAAAATAGAAGACCTATAGATTATCGAAGCACGAGCCCTTCGCATGCAGATCGGAACTATGTCCAAGTTGATATGAAAATAATATCTGTTATACCAGCTGAGCTACGAAGCCACGCCAGAAGCTCACAAATTTCACATTTGGGCCCAGCTACCCACCCAACCAACTGTGTCATATGGAATCCGCCAAATGATCCAGCCGATTGACTGCCCAAGCAGGATTTCTCGATCAGTGCACGCTGGAATCCACCAACGTCACCGGTGAGCATTGACAATGAATTACTGATTAGTAGTTTGGCAGATTTGATAATTTAGAAGAGACCCAATTGCGAAAGATCTGGACTTCGGCTGGATTCAAACCAGCGACAGGTACAAATGTGAAATTTCTGAGCTTCCGGCGTGGCTTTGTAGCTCAGCTGGTAGAGCGCTTGCCGCGTTTGGGCATGATGTTTCTGTCGCTCGTTCGAATCCAGGCGAAGTCCAGATTTTTTAGCAATTGAGTCTCTTCTAAATTAGCAAATCTGCCAAACTACTTATCAGTAATTCAATATCTGTTATATTCATTCTAGAACGGTTCATTATTTATATCTCTGGTTAGATAACAAAAGGTCACACCGATCACAAATCACAGCAAACGTCCTGTTAACTCCACCCGCTTATTTCACAACCAGGAATTCTTTGCAAGTTGAAACCACATAAAGCAGTAACGTGTTCTGCGATATTTTGAGTACTGGTAAATAGTAGGGTAGTTATATTGGTATAAATTGAATATCACTTACAATTGAACGCAACTATCGCATTCCCACAGGAATTTTAGTCATCACCTTTCTAAAGTGAGTCAACATATTCAGGTTTCGCTCTTTCCAGAATTCAGTAATAGTGTTTATTCTTGCCACGATCAAGGCTAGGACTCTGACCACGCTTTTGCGAGATAACTGTGTGAACCACTGTTCTACTGACCTCACCATGCAAATGACTGGTCTATTATATGCAAACACTCAGTCACATTCGTTTGTGGGGGGCACAGAAGAGACAAATCAACTGTACTGTTAACCCCAAGTGATGAATCCACAGCTAACCTTTGGTTAGATTAAAACCAGTAGCAGAAAGAGCATGACGAAAAGCGACAGACATTGTATCAAATGTACTACGAAGCCACCTCCTCTGAAGCCTCAGAACATTGGCCTTTGGACTCTGTCAAGCACGAAGAATCTACCAAATGGTCCGACATATCGATCACCCTCTAGGGTTTCTCAGCAGCTTATCAGTAATGCAATTGCAAGTATCTACAATGGTTTGGGTGGATTCCAGGATGTACTGCCCAAGGAGTCTCATGAAACAAATAGGACAGTGGGACGATCGGGTGACCGAGTCCAAATGTCAAGTTGTTGAACTCCCGGCCTGGTTCCACAACTAAATTACCAGAGCTTTTACCAAGTTTCGGCGTGTAGTTTTTGTCACTGGCTCGAATCCAGCCGAAACCTAGAGGTTCCACAGTCGGGTCTGTTCTAACTAAACAATAATATCAAGCTATTTATTAGTAATACTTTACTAGTGTCGGTTGCATTAACTATTTGCAATTTACCCATGTACCGTCAATCCTTCGGAGTTTTGCTTAGATGTCTGGCTGATTGCGGCGCTACGTGATGGACACGCAAATGTCCAGATATGACACATCCGGCAATCCTAGCTGCGTTAAAATGGCGTACGGATCCGTCAGTTCGGTCCATTCTCCTGTCTTTCGAAGACATTCTGTTCAGCTCACACAATTCGGTTGCACAATACGTGGACTTTCACGCTGCCACTGTAGCCGTGGTAATTAATAGAGCTTCTGTTCGATCGATCGATCGGCCGGTCAACTATGGCATAGGGGAACTGCTTGATCAGGTTTGTTCGAAAACGATGGGATAGTATGGCAATTGCCCAAGTTTGGTATATGTGTAATCGTGTCCACGCCATTCAGCTTCTTCTTCGAAAATTGCAGGTCACTCTTTAAAGTGGTATTGATCCCAGATTTTTTAACTGATGCCTAAGTAGTGTACCCGACGGTTTTTCGCCAAGTCAAGCATGCCAGTTTGTACTGAGAATGGTGTTCACATATCGCACAAATCGATTAACGTTTCAAACGCGGCGACAGTTTTTAGACGTAATGCACAGTCAATGGCTCTTTCTGCCTTCATTTCTGAGTTGTGTATCAACATAGAATTCAACACATCCACAAGAATTTTGATTGTGTTAACATGCTGAGACTCGGCCGAAATCAGATGACAGCCATTTTACCAAAAAAAAGGCAGTGCTAACCCTGCGACAGTGATTTCGATTCCACTGATAGGGCAGACTGTAATTTCAGACATCGTGACCTGAGAGATATATCTACCCAAACCCTGTCCAACCCCAGCTGAGCGGGGATCAAACTCGTGAGGATTTCCATCTCTTAAGCACGGATGTATATGTTGAAGATGTTGATCAATTTATTTCAATAAACTGTTTTCAAAGGTCAACATCTCAGTTTCTTTGTCTGACGTTCAAAACATCCCCACATACCATTACACTTAACCGGATGACTTAGTCGCCGTTGCATTCTCTCTCATCGGTTAGATTGCCCTGTTTTTGTGTTTCTGGTCTTCTTGGTAGACTGTGTACTTACGCGCCGTTCTCCCAAGTGTTTACCTAAAAGCAGTACAACTTCCCAATCTGATCCTGTATGACTTCTGTTGGTTCAACACTGCGTCTTTCCGTCAACCTTGTCCATAGTATACTTCTCGACTAGTCTCAGTCACTACATCCAGTAATCCGATAATGTATTGGCTCTGGGCAAACTTGTCATTTAGTCAATCCACTACCGGCATGAACATCCACACACAGCGTCTACTCACCTACGGTTTGTTCTAGTTTGCATGCACTTAGAACAGCTTAACTAATGAGTAGTCGGGAGTTTGGTTAGTTTCAAGTTGAACATCACCCACAACTGGTCGCAGCTGTCGAATTCCCATAGACATTCCAGTTGGCCCCTTTCAAACAACAGAATCACCAGACTCAAGTTTCTCTCTCATTAGAGCCGCGGCTGGAAAGTCTATCTGAATGTGAAGGCTGCGATCAAATGTGAGTGACGTTCAACTAGAAATTAACCAAATCCCCGACTACTCATCAGTACTCTAAAATATCGCCTAGCAGGTTCAATGAGATCGGAAATTTCGACCTGTCTAGGAAGTCCTAACTGCCGAGTTTTTGACTGAAGTTAACAAACAGTAACTGTGTCTCTTCTCGAGGCGATCGGGCAACCTGATCATTATTCACAAGCGAAAGTTGTTGAGCGTTCACATATGATAATTCGGTCTTACCTAATGTGTGGTCAGTGGCGCAGTGGTAAACACGGTTGCCTCAGGAACAGCGTGGCCGGGGTTCTAGTCCCGATAGTTGCGATGATATGCACTACTGACGAGCTCTAATGAGAGCGAAACCCGAATCTAGTGTTTCTGCTATTCGAAAGGGGCCGACTGGAAAGTCTATAGGAATGCGAAAGCCGCGACCAATTCTGGGTGATGTTCAACTTGAAAGATTAATTGCATAAGTTTCATAGGATTCATATTTTGTGCCTATTCTCTCACCTGTTGTTGTCAAGCCGGTTACGTTGGGAGAACCACAAGGCGGCTATCAGAAAAGATTCGTGAACACCTCCCAAAATGGCTTCGCAATGGTTCGATAAAGCCCATTTCCAGTGCAATCGGTTCACATCTAATTGACATTGGTCATCAAATTGAGCCGAATGAAGCATTCCGAGTCATCTACAAGGTTCGTCAAGCCCACTCCAGAGCTGTCAGATTGCGACTGTTATCAACGGCCGAGGCAATTGCCATCAGACTCTACAACCCCTGTCTGTGTGCCCAAAAACAGTTCGTACAGGCCTTACATCTCCCTTGGCCAACTATTCCACAGCCACTTGAAACCCAAGCAGGCTTGAACCACTTAACACCGCCAAATGCATGTCTCACAGTAGGCACGAGTGATAATGCCACACATTCACTAACACTCTCAACCCCCTCCAGTAGACTGTGATCCGCCCCATGTCTATGATTCTAATGACCTATTTGACTTCCTCTAATCTTTCATATATAAAACGCATGTACCCCATGTAATTGTAAAAGCCCGATGAGAATTACCGAAAACAGCTGTTCGCATAACTGACTTCTTATGAATTCTATGGGAATCTGGAAAGGATTCATATATGTTGTCTTGAATTCGTCGGATAATTGGATAATTGGATGTGGCAAGAATAAATTCGTCTACCATGTGCATTAATACTTCATCTGAATGAAGTGTATTGAATGGAACATAAGTAATTCGGGAGTTACTCGATAACCGGAAAAAGGTAACGGCTGGTCATCCAACGAAATCAAAATCCGCTACCATATACTGGTCATCAAAATATCGCTCAACAATTTGCGGCATTATCGACTGGAATTAATAGGATAGTTACTTTGTCCCCTCTCAGGGCGGTAGGACATTCTGAGCATTACTCACAAATGAATGTGGCTGACCGTTTGTACATGGTACAGCAGTTGTGCACAAAGTGAGTTCAACAGGATTGCCTCATGAAAACATGGCTGGATTTCTAATCCCGGAGGTTGCAAATATGTGCACTATCGACGAGCCCTAACAAGAGAGAAACTCGAGTCTAGTTCATCTTTTCGAAAGGGGTTGGCTAGAAAATCTGTGCAAGTGCAACAGCTGTGATCAGCTGTGAATGATAGTCAACTTATTACAAACAAAACACCTGCTACTTACTAGTACAGAACATCTTGTTAGTGGTAAATGTTTTTATTATCAATAGGGCTGTACTGGTGGCTTACAAATACGACTTTTCCCTCATCGAACAGTGCGAGAAAAGAGACAATCTGTCGGTCACTTAGTTTTCACACTGTCTTGTTCTTTTTACCGCTCACACGAAGTGTAAGTAGACTGTATGATAGCTTGACACTAGCCAGGAATGACCGAGTCGAAACTATGTTTGATTTTATGCACCCTTCCTTCTTAGGGAGGGGGTATGTTTGCAACAGGTGCCTTTGACCTGTATATGATTACAATGTACACAGGTTCACGATTGAAAGCCACTAGATCGAATGACTCAGTTCACTGCCCACTCTGTTCCCGCGGTTGTCACCCGAGGGATCGTGACATGATTTATGAGTCAAGTTTGGGCAAGCACGGACATGTTCGTCAGCCTCAGAGTGGATAAGCAGAACATTCAACATTTATACCGAACGAGTGTGGATGGAGTACGTGTTCTTGCTGATCCGACAGGGCTCATCAGATGTTGGTTGGTCGGTGCCTACAGTAATGAGAAGATCCGCAAAAATGTCTGCTTTCAAAATCGCCGCACTTCCTTCATTTATTTCAGTCAGTTTCTAGCTCATAGTATGAGGTGAACCTAAACGTAATGAGAGAGAGACATGCTTGTCGTTCAAGAACCCGACAGTGTGGATATTCGTAAACAGCGTCATAGTCTATTTGGAATATTTAAGATAAGCAATCATCGTACTCATAAGTTCATAGCTTGTTGCTGGAGAGAGAGAGATAAGTCTTTGTTTGTGCGTCCGTCTCTCTATGTATTGGTGGGTGAATAATTGTGTCCAACGATTCAGAGGTGTGAAGAAAAAGTGAAAAACGTGGATTCAATGAGGCTGCTGGTTTCACTCATTTCTGCAGCGAACACTGAAACACACTGAAACAACACTCAGTCAGACATGCACAGCTGTTGGCCTATGAGATTGAGCCAGCGCAGCAGTGAGGAAACTTGCAGTGTAGATTGTCTCTCACATATGTACCGATCGAGTAATGTTTCAAAATTCTCAATCGATTCAGCCGTGAAAACAGAGGTGAATAATTCATATAATGACACGTCTTCGGGAAATTCGGTAGTTCCATGCATACAATAATTGATTAATGGAATTGGTTGTTTCGGCAATTCTATAACCATATTATCAAGAAGAGGAAATAACGTATAAATGATGCAAAAATCTTAGCACTTGGAATTCAACTGCCATGCACTCAGCGGTACAGTTTATGAGGCCACCCAAAGGTTTAAAAACATACCTGTTAATGAAAACTCACGAATCAACCAGCTTGTTACGAATAGGTATTTCCTGCCACCAGGTAGTAAGCCAGAAGATGCTAACTCATATGCGATTTGTTTCACTCGGGTATATTTGACTTACAGGAGATTGTAGATCAGTGTTGACTACCAACATAGTTATCGTTTTCCAGCTTCACTGTCAACAGTTAATACAGCGGGTGAGTTGTCGAGTTACACCCTCTAAGCAAACCACGTACTCAATTGCTTATTTCTGGCGAATGTTTGCTAGTAAATAGATTCCATTTATGCTGCGGTAAATTCAGGAACACAATATGTGAAAAAGTGAGTTAAAACGATGCATTACAGAATCCCTGAGGAGCTCACGAAGTACGGTTAGACGACAAGCATTCCACTATCTTGGTATTGGAACTTATAGCTTAAGGGTTAAGTAAACGAAACTATTCATCAATGCAAGAAACTATGGAGACATTGAGGAATCATGGTTCTGACAGACTATTCTGTGTTTGTATCCCACACATAAGAATGCAGTGCTGGAACGTAGTGAGCTATTGGTGGCCAATTTTGACAAACTTTGATGTAACGATATCATTCGGGTTGCAGACTAACATTAATTAGTGAGTATCAGGAAAACAGTAACTGGACTATGTTAAAGAAACACGTTTCACTGTTATGTATGACAGTCCATTAGCAACTTGGGCCGATAGATTTTGCAGGAGGGATATGAATCCGTGTACAGTTGATCTCTTCCAGTGTTCAATCTGCACAAGTCATTCGTGCGCGCTCAACTTCTGTAGACAAAATAAATGACCAGTCTTCATATGGGCTGGTTAACCAAATGGAACTGAACCTGAAGAAAAACAGTACCACTCTTATTCTCCAATAGCCTCCTTTTCACCTAAGGAAAATCACCTCTTTTCATCGATTATCTGAGTGACCTTTGTTCAAGGCCATCGGTTCGGTTC